>CAIGQW010052771.1:4390864-4422283 GCA_903798125.1 Danio choprae
ACGCACTCGTACACAGCACCTTATAACAATTTACAGTGCAATACTTTTTCTACGCAGTCGTACACAGCACCTTATAACTTGTCTGTACATACAATTCACCTTCCAGAGCTTTTAACTGATTGCATCTCTGTTTAATGTTTGTTGTGTTTTTCATATTTATTTCGTGTTGTCACTGTTCACTTTATGTACACTGGAAGCTTCTGTAGCCAAAACAAATTCCTTGTGTGTGTAAGCACACTTGGCAATAAAACCCATTCTGATTCTGATAATAATAATAATAATAATAATAATAATAATAATAATAATAATAATAATAATAATAATTACTTACATTTATATAGACCTTTTCTGGACACTCAAAGCACTTTACAGATTTTGGGGGGAATCTCCCCATCCACCACCAGTGTGCAACACCCACCTGGATGACGCGACGGCAGCCCTATTGCACCAGACCGCACACCACACACCAGCTGATTGGTGGAGTGACGAAGCCCTGCTTAGCTTCAGAGAACAAACATGTGAGAGGTGCAGAGAGCTAGCTGCCTAGCTTTACCACCCACTGCTCAATGTCCCAGGAGAGGGACCCAACCAACACTCCCTTGGGGAGGATGGGTTCAACCGGGGTCTCCTCACTGGGGCTCTCAAACATCCAAGAGAGGGCATCAGGCTTAGTATTATTGGACCCTGGCTTGTATGACAGAATGGAGTTGAACTGGCCAAAGAAGAGTGGTGCCTGGTGCGAGCTCAACCTCTTGGCCAAATGAATATATTGAAGGTTATGGTTCATCCAGATCAAGAAGGGGTATGTTATTCCTCCAACCAGTGATGCCACTCACCTAAAACCAGTCTGCCAGCTCCCTATTACCAATAGCCACATTTGTGCATTTATTTAGCACATTTATTGTGTAATGCCATACACCCAAAAAAGCTTTAAAATCATATGAGGGGGTCTCTCCACATCATATCCATTGTGCAGCAGTCACCCAGATGACGGATCAGCAGCCACGATACAACAGCCATTGAATTCAATAAGCCATTGAAGAACCTGACATACATGCTGAGTGTGTACCTGTCAAGAGGTTGAAAAGATGAGAATATCATTCAGGTAAACAAAGACAAACTTGTTAACCATGTTTCTTAGCACATTTTTAACCATGGCCTAGTTAGGGCATTGGTCAGGCCAAAATGTAAGTGTCTTGTATGTGTATTAATGGCTGTCGCCCGCTCATGTCTTTCATGAATGCATATCAAGTGTTAAGTATTGTGGTTGTCTAATCTGGTGAAACGCTGAGCTCCGTATAACAATTCAAAGGCAGATGACATAAGAGGTAAGGGGTATCTGTTCTTGAGGGAGCCATCCCTCTATACGAAAAAGAACCTCGAACCCACAGGTAAAAATTAGGGATACATGAGTCCAGCATTAAATTATTTTCTAATATGTCTGTCCAAAGCCTCTCTTTTTGGATCAGAAAGACAATGAAAATCACCCTTGGAAAAAGTAGTGCCTGGGAGAAGGTCAATGGCACAGTTGCACAGCCAAGGAAGAGAGACCCTGCCTAAGACTTGCTGAAGACCTGACAAAGATCATGATACTCCACTGGGACCTGGGTTAAATTGACTGTCTTCTCCTGCAAGGTACAGGACAGGGGGAAATTAAGAGGGTGAGGTGCCCACCAGGATGCCCCAGTTTACTGATGGGTCTTGGCTTTTAAAGGGCTCTTGATGGTTAACTGCAGTAAATGCCCTGAAATGCCCTGGTTAACTGCAGTAAAGACATAAGCCATGGGCAAGATGGCGCCTCATTTCCTAAGGCTTGAGGCACAGACATTCTTTCTGCATGGTCTCCGAGACAGATGAAGAAGGTGTGGTGGAGCTAGCTTGTTGGAAGGGGATATCATTAAGCCTCCAAGAGGAGCAAAGAGACCCTCCACATGGAGAGTCAGCTTCCAGGTGACAAGGAAGCTAATGGCAGGTGATCTCATCTTGGATCTCTTCATTCAGACCCTCAAAAAATCTGGAATGCAGGGGTTCTTCATTCCAGTCACAGGACGGTGCTAAGGTCTTGTATGGAGAGACCTATAACAGAGAGCCCCTTCTGGAAAAGTCATCCCAAATCGGCAGCTGCCTCATCTCCCTCTTCTCCCTAAAATAGTGGCAAAATGTGCCAAGGCATTCCAGACTGCAGTGCCCTACTCATGCGCTACTGATGTGGACATGGAGTCCTCAGAAGCAAAACAGCGGGGTTGCAAGTCAAACACTAGCACACTTTGACAAGAATAAGCATCAGGCATTAGGGTCCCTGTCATTGGTGTTGGATTTTTAGCATATGGTTCTGGCTCGTAGAGGGGTGTAGTGAGAAATGAACCAACCTGCCTGGATCCTGCAGAAATGCACTTTATGCATTGAGCTCAGCCACCTCTGTGAGCATCTCAACCTCTCTGGAGGTGGTGGTGAGCAGGGTGGCATGCTGACCCAGAAGTGCACACTGCTGGGTGAGTGAGGATTGCACCTAGTCAAGACCTTCTGAATCCATAATGGCCTGATTGTTCTTTCGGGGACATCAAGAGGAGATTCAGGTGCAGGATAGCAGATTTTATGACATCTAAGTCTTGCAGACAGGGCATAAAAATGATAAAACAAAAACTATGCATAGTGCACATGCATAGTAAGTATAATACAAGCTTAGATAAACTTAAAAATAAGGGAAAGCATTGTGGCTAATCAAATGCTGTCTGGGGTGTGCATATTAATGATCACGTGTATTACCACTGGATTGTTTAAATTGGCCTGTTTTTCTCAGGGATTTAAAATTTAAAAAAAAATTACAAGAGATCAAGGAAACTATTAAATGTGTTTGTGTTTAGTTGTGTAAGGCTTGTTTAAACTGATAATGTGTTTCAAATTTCTCATTAAAATATATAAGTGTAGACTATCTTTTATTTGATAATCTTTTATTTATAATTATCTTTTATTTGATACTACAGCGGCCTCACAGTGGCGCAGTGGGTAGCACGTTCGCCTCACAGCAAGAAGGTCGCTGATCGCTGGTTCGAGCCTCGGCTGGGTCAGTTGGCGTTTCTGTGTGGAGTTTGCATGTTCTCCCTGTGTTGGCGTGGGTTTCCTCCGGGTGCTCCGGTTTCCCCCACAAGTCCAAAGACATGCGGTACAGGTGAATTGGGTAGACTAAATTGTCCGTAGTGTATGAGTGTGAATGGGTGTGTATGGGTGTTTCCCAGAGATGGGTTGCAGCTGGAAGGGCATCCGCTGCGTAAAACATATGCTGGATAAGTTGGCGGTTCATTCCGCTGTGGCGACCCCAGATTAATAAAGGGACTAAGCCGAAATGAAAATGAATGAATGAATGAATGATACTACAGCAAGTACCACTGCTGGAGGGTCTCGTAGGTGAAGAGGAATAGGGAAAGGTGCACTTACCTTGAGCTCCAGGACTTATAGCCCATGTGAACAGATGAGAAGGGAAGGTGGAGAACTGGATTTATGGCACAATAAGCATCAGGTGTGCTTCCTTCTGCACCTGTCAGCAGGGCTCCTTTATCATTCCCCTCCTTTGTCATTCCGCTTTTTACCCCTCTGTTCTATGAGTGAGCAGTAACTGTGGCCTGTGGTGAAAAATGATTTGCAATAGGGCTGCAATTACATTCATAATCAATTAATTTGTCAGTTATTTCTGCAATTACTCCATCAAACGATGTGTGATTGACTTCACTATAAAAGTATACTATGCACTGTGGGTAAAAGTGGTTTAAAATATAAAAGTTGCAAATGAAAAAATATTAATAAACTTTACATTAAAGTTATAAACAGGCGTTTTCTATTGAAAAAAAAAGTTTAAACAAATGTAGATTTTTTTTAGAAAGAAGAGCTCAGCACAGCATAACTACATATTTGTGTAAATTAATAGATGTTTATTATGATCAGTATATTAGAGCAAATTAATTTTCAACTTGCCAAAACAGTGGCAATTACAACACTAAAACATTCTGAAGTAGAAAGAATGAAAATACACTTTTAGAAAAATGCAGTTTTACTATTAAGATACAAATATAAAAACTCACATTTATAATATATAAGCTAAACTTATTATAAACAAATTTAAAATAAGTTGTTAGATAAAGAGTGATTTTTTTTATATAGAGATAATTAGCAAATGCAAAGTGACATCACTAACTCAATAATTCATTGCATTATTATTGATTGACTATTTGTTGCAGTCAGTATAAAGCAGTTCAGAATAATTATATAAATGATTATTATAAAAAAAATTATATATAGCGGGCAGCACGGTGGGGGAGTGGATAGCACATTCGCCTCACAGCAAGAAGGTCGCTGGTTCGAGCCCCGGCTGGGTCAGTTGCCATTTCTGTTTGGAGTTTGCATGTTCTCCCCGTGTTTGCGTGGGTTTCCTCCGAGTGCTCCGGTTTCCCCCACAATTCCAAAGACATGCGGTACAGGTGAATTGGGTAAGCTAAATTGTTCGTAGTGTATGTATGTAAATGAGTGTGTATGGATGTTTCCCAGTGATGGGTTGCAGCTGGAAGGGCATTCGCTGCATAAAATATATGCTGGATAAGTTGGCGGTTCATTCCGCTGTGGCGACCCCAGATTAATAAAGGGACTAAGCCGAAATGAAAATGAATGAATGAATGAATAATTATATATAAATGCCAACTGACCTCGGCTGGGTCAGTTGGCATTTCTGTGTGGAGTTTGCATGTTCTCCCCGTGTACACGTGGGTTTCCTCCGGGTGCTCCGGTTTCCCCCTCAAGTCCAAAAACATGCGCTATAGGTGAATTGGGTAAGCTAAATTGTCCGTAGTGTATGTGTGTGAATAAGAGTGTATGGGTGTTTCCCAGTGATGGGTTGCAGCTGGAAGGGCATCCGCTGTGTAAAACATATGCTGAATTAATTGGCAGTTCATTCCGCTGTGGTGACCCCTGAAAATGAATGAATGAATTTAGGATTGATTTCTCTTATTTATTTAGAATATTAATTGTATAATTATAATAATAATAATAATATCAATAATAATACATGTATTTATTTAAAATAAATATAAATATATATTTTTAAATATTTATTTAAAATAAATATTATAAATAAGTGGGGGGCTTATGAGGAGGGGCCATGGTCCTGGTCATTCAATGCAAAAGACAGTGATGACATCAGAATACAACTACGCATAATTCTGAATTTCTCTCATCAAAATATTACCTGAATAATACTTTTTTACACAAACTTCATTCTAACTTTAAAATTATTATAATATTGCTTGAATTTGTGCACTTATTAGTCTAGTAATCATTCATTCTGAATGTTGGCTGTATTTAAAAATAACTCTTCATTGAAACCATATTGTGCTTATATTGACTTAATATAATATGCAAGAACATTATTACATCAATATTTTTGCTATTCCATCTCCTAACCCCACCCCCAAAAATTGCCCACCTGGGATTTCTGTCAGCCCACCATTCTGTGGTTGGCAAGAACCGGGCCTGCTGACAGGTATTTTACAGTTACATTTCTTTGGATCCTACTAGCAACTTATAATATAGATATTGCTCAACATAATTGAGTACACCCATTTTGAAAATGAATATTTTTTCCATTTCTCGGTGAACGTAGGTAATATATATTGGTGCATTTGAACAAAACAAATTTATTAAACAAATATATTAATTAAAATAATATTTTAGTCACCTAACATCTTTAGAAATAGAAGAATTATACATTTAAATTAATGCAAAATATAGCAAAAGAAAAAAAAAACGACTACATTTCAACAAAATTATATTCATTTTTAGTTTCTCTTGAATTTTGCTCTAATTTTTTTATTTTTTTACTAACATATACATTTGGGTGTACGAATTTTGTACTGTTATCATAAGCTATTTTGTTAGATTAGCCCCAGATTTGGCTTCAGTGCTGAATTTAATGTACATGCAGAATACTGTAAAGCTTCCTATAGAAAATATCAATTTAAATGAGAGATTTTTGAGGTGTGTACTCATATATGTTGAGCACTGTGTATATGTAATGCATGCTGAAACAAACCCAAAATTGTTTTGTCCTCTTAGCATCATATGAATTGAAATAATGTGGCAGAGGAAAGTGTAACAAAAACATGAGTGTGTGGTGTGCATTTAAACTTGCCTCGGTGTGGAGAGGTCAACAGTGGCCTCAGTGCTGTCATGGTAGTTTATTAAAATCACCCATTGCATGGAGGCAGAATTCTCTCTACTGTCCCAAAGCAGCAACCGAGTATCCCTGCCATCATTGAGATGCATGCTCTCCCACTAAATGAGTTGCCCCTGGCAGCTATAGCAAACCAGCCAGAGCTAATATTTCACCTCTTTGTCAAACTGCTGCTATTAAAACTATGGAGGGTGGAATAATTTCATGTGATGAAGTACTCTATGGGATTCCTGAAACTTTTATCTTTGAACCTGCAAACTTTTAGAATGGCACATTTTCAAGTTTGTTGTAGTTTGTAATAGTTCTCAATGGCCCACTTCTACTAACTACTTTACAATACATGGGAGCTATTAATGTAAATGTTTCATGTTGTGTGCATCCAATGACTTTTATTGCTAAAAATGTTATATTGTTTTGATTGTTGCATAGATCCCAGCAGATTAAGGGTGTGTCCACATTTATTCTTTTGGTCTGGCCCTATCATCCAGCTGGTGTAATGCAGCTCAAGGCATGACACAAGCACAAGCAACCCATAAACTTCCATTCATACGCATACAAATGCGACAGACCGAAAACGCAAGCTCGTGCGACAAGTTTCGCAGTTCGCTGCATTGTGAAGTTCAAGCTTGGTGAACTCTGACCTGCGAAATCGCATCACGTGACTGCGTGAGACCAATAGAAGATCAAAACATGACATCTCTGTACAGAAATTTAAAATATAGACAAATCGCTCGCTTTTTAAAATGTTTAATCTTGTTTTATCCCGCCCCTTTTCGCAGCACCGCACAACAGAATTCTGCAAGCACAAACACAACACAATGGAAACAATGGGCAACACAATGGAAACAAAACAGGCACAGTACACATGACAATTTGAAAATCTTAGAAGATCAACATAGCACTAATTAATCAATTAATATATGACATATATGTATGAAAACATTCAATTATTAAAAGAAGACATGCCCCGATCATTGTAGATGTAGATACATTGTGCAAAAATATAGTAATGAAATTGTACAAATTAATTCAAATTAGCCACGAAATCAAAAAGATATGAATTGCAGTGATTACAGGTGATACTTAATTATCCATTAATTTTTCTTCGGCCAAGTCCCTGATTTATCAGAGGTCGCCACAGTAGAATGAACTGCCAACTACTTTGGCATATGTTTCACGAAGTGGGTGCCCTTCCAGCCACAACCCAGCACCATGCTAGGAAATATGCTAGGCACCCAGTCAGTACCTGGATGGGAGACCACATGGGAAAGCTAGGTTGCTGCCATGTTAGTGAGGCCAGCAGGGGGCGCTCAACCCCCTGTGTGGGTCCTAACCCCAGCCCCTGTATAGTGAAGGGGACTCTATACTGCTCAGTGAGTGCCCACTGTTTTGCCCACTGGCCTCTGTCCATCATGGCCTCCTAATCATACCCACATCATAATTAACTTTATCACTTTGTCTCCTTTCCACCAATCAGCTGGTGTGCGGTCTGGTGCAATATGGCTGCTGTCGCGTCATCCAGGTGGATGCTGCACACTGGTGGTGGATGAGGAGATTCCACCCAATGTGTAAAGCACTTTGAGTGACTAGAAAAGCGCTATATGGGACGGTCCTTAAATGGTTCAGATCTTACCTTGAAGGGAGAGGTTACTATGTCAGTATAGGTGACCATAGGTCGAGGTGGACACCCATGACATGTGGAGTCCCACAAGGCTCAATTCTGGCACCTCTCCTGTTTAACCTTTATATGCTCCCACTGAGCCAAATAATGAGAAAGAACCAAATCTCCTACCACAGCTATGCTGATGACACTCAGATCTACTTAGCCTTACTGCCTAATGACTACAGCCCCATTGACACCCTCTGCCAATGCATTGATGAAATGAACAGTTGGATGTGCCAAAACTTTCTTCTTGAGTTAAACAAAGAGAAAACTGAAGTCATTGCATTTGGGAACAGAGATGAGGTTCTCAAGGTAAATGCATACCTTGTCTCTAAGGGTCAAACAACAAAAAATAAGGTCAAGAATCTTGGTGTGATTCTGGAGTCAGATCTGAGTTTCAATAGTCATGTCAAAGCAGTAACTAAATCAGCATACTATCATCTCAAAAACATTGCAAGAATTAGATGCTTTGTTTCCAGTGAGGACTTAGAGAAACCTGTTCATGCTTTTATCAGCAGCAGGGTGGATTACTGTAATGCCCTCCTCACTGGCCTTCCCAAAAAGACAGTCAGACAGTTGCAGCTCATCCAGAACGCTGCGGCCAGGATTCTGACCAGAACCAGAAAATCAGAGCACATCTCACCTGTCCTCAGGTCTTTACACTGGCTCCCAGTTACATTCAGAATAGATTTTAAAATATTACTACTTGTCTATAAATCACTAAATGGCCTAGGACCTCAATACATTACAGATATGCTCACTGAATACAAACCTGACAGATCACTCAGATCTTTAGGATCATATAAACTAGAATTCCGAGAGTTCAGTCAAAGCAGGGTGAATCCGCCTTCAGCTACTGCGCCCCCCGCTGCTGGAATCAGCTTCCAGAAATGATCAGATGTGCTCCAACATTAGGTACATTCAAATCCAGACTGAAAACACATCTGTTTAGCTGTGCCTTTACTGAATGAGCACTGTGCTACATCCGACAGATCGCACTAAAATGTCTTTCTTTTCTTTTTTATTCTTTTATAACCTGTTTTAACACATTTTAATCTGTTTTCATATTATTTGTTTTTATTTTTTATACTTCTCTCTTTTATTCCTGTTTATGTAAAGCACTTGGAATTGCCACTGTGTATGAAATGTGCTATATAAATAAACTTGCCTTGACTTGCCTTCCTATATAAATGTAAGGAATTATTATTATTATAAAAAATACAAGCTGCTCACGTGCCGCTCATGCACAACATTATTTCTAATACATATTTTTAAAAAGTATTCATGAAAGTATTAAATATTTATAAATACATTGGTGGTGGTGGTGATGCCGGGGGATGGGGGGTGTGGGGCATAGGAGCGGGGCATAAATTCTTACTCCAAGCTAAAACCAAAAGTTGACAGCCCTGCCCGTACCCTCTCTCATTCACACACACTCATACACTATGACCAAATTAGTTCATCCAATTCACTTATACAGCATGTCTTTGGACTGTGGGGGAAACAGGAGCCAGGATTTGAACCAGTGACCAAAGCAGATCAGTTAAAGTTTTGGACAGATCTTAAAAATGCTAAAAGTTTAATAATGATTACTTTTGAAAATCATTCGCAACCTTACCCATAACCTAATTTTTATTAAAGAAAAAAGTAAACATGTATTAGCTGAAGCAATCATGTCACTTTGTTTTTATCACAGCTTTGCGCTCTTATTTTCACAGGATTTACTGAATGCTCACAAGCACAAGCACAGTGCTGTATAGGGTGAGCTTCTGAGGAAGTTTGCTACAAAAAGCTATACATTTGTCATATGTTATGCAGAGATTACAATTGTGCACAATGATAAAAGTGTTCTTTATGAATCTACCCCATAGTCAATATGATATTTTAAGACCTCTAGAGCAGTAAAATCTAAACCTCTATACTTTAGTTTTTTTTTCAAGGTATTGATTTAAAGTTGTATATGTCATTTCTGCTATGCCATTCATGTTGTAGTGAAGAATCTGTTGTATTCTTTGTCTTCTGCTGTCTCCCATGATTGAATAAAACAGGACAAATCCCCTGCATACAACACAAGTTGCTTTGTTTACACTTGGCTAGCAATGTCATTTGCTGTAAGCACAGAACCATTTCACCCACATAAACACAAATTCCCAGAGAAGAAGCAATAAAACAACTTAGCAAGAATCTTTGTTGAGAAGAGGTGTGAAAATGTATATAGCCAAATGGGCTAACATGGAGCTTACAGCAAAACATTTTTTGCAGGACTGTAAGCATATCTGCCGTGCTAGCTAAGCTTATACAGTCTCTTGGCAAACTTAGCAAGTTATATAACAACTGTGAAAAAATATTGCCACTTGTCATGTTTCGGTGTAAATTTTAGACACCACATTTTAGACCAAGCATGTCTTTTATGATTCTACCCTAGATGAATCACAGTGTCCGAGACATATCATTTTTGTACATTATACCATTTCAAGCTTTGCCTAGTGTAAGAACATGATGCCTGATATGTGATGTGAAGCAGCACAGCATTTTTCCTTTCCATGTGTGGCCCCCTTTAGTCCGAATCAGATGGTATACATCATTGATGTTGAGGCAAATCTTGACATCTTAATAGCTGACAGCTTTCTGGAAATGCCTGAACTGTCTTATCGAAAATCCAGAATTATCCATGCATAAAACACATTATCTGAACAATTTTGAACTTTGCAGTTCATTTTATTTAGAATTATAATTATAATATTATAATTATAATAGGGCCTCACAGTGGCGCAGTGGGTAGCACGTTCGCCTCACAGCAAGAAGGTCACTGGTTCGAGCCTCGGCTGGGTCAGTTGGCGTTTCTGTGTGGAGTTTGCATGCTCTCCCTGTGTTGGCGTGGGTTTCCTCCGGGTGCTCCGGTTTCCCCCACAAGTCCAAAGACATGCGGTACAGGTGAATTGGGTAAGCTAAATTGTCCGTAGTGTATGAGTGTGAATGGGTGTGTATGGATGTTTCCCAGAGATGGGTTGCGGCTGGAAGGGCATCCGCTGCGTAAAACATATGCTGGATAAGTTGGCGGTTCATTCCGCTGTGGCGACCCCAGATTAATAAAGGGACTAAGCCGAAATGAAAATGAATGAATAATTATAATATTTTATTTAAAATAATGATTTCAAAAGCAGGAAGAATTACATTTTTGGATATTTCATTTTTTTTGTCACTCAATCCGATCAAACTTTTCAGTTACTGTATCTCATGGCCCTTCAAGCTTATGTATTCAAGCAGTCAGACCAAAATACAGTAATGCAAAGAGAATCTGGCTGATTATGAGCTTTAGGGTCTGCAGCAGTGTTTCCTGTTATATAAAATAAAGGGCCATTTGCAGCAAGCACAATGACAATAAAGACATTGTTCTAAAAATGTTCTAAAACAACAACAGAGTTCAGATCACAGCTATAACAATAAAGATGTAGAGAAATTATATTGTTGGGATTGTAAACAATAAAACCCTGATAGCTAATCAATATCAATTGAAATATAAAGGGGTTTCCCAGAGATGGGTTGCAGCTGGAAGGGCATCCGCTGCGTAAAACATATGCTGGATAAGTTGGCGGTTCATTCCGCTGTGGCGACCCCAGATTAATAAAGGGACTAAGCCGAAATGAAAATGAATGAATGAATATAAAGGGCTCACACTTTAAAGCTACAGACAACATTGCGGAGGAGCACACTGCTTGATGTCAAGCCATGTCTTTTCATGTAAAGATAATGTCTTCAAAACAATTGGTTGGACAATGGGAGGGAATGTTACAATATATGTACATAGCGCTATGCAAGCCAGGCTAACAAATTGAAGTATAAAAATAAAGGTACCTCAGGTATCCAGCATAGTTTTGGCATCCTTGCTGCTTCTTTGGAATACAGGTGAAATATAATTTGTGTTGTTTTAATTCTCCTACAATGGCTGTTTTCATTCACCTATATGCACATTTTGGAATATCACATGAAACATGCTTGATGAAAAAGCCAAAAATATGTTATGAAAATGTTTGAAAAGACATAAAAAAACTTTTGTGCACAACTGAGTAGGATAACTTTAAAAAAAAATTACATTAAGTATGATGGAAACATACTTACCAAATAAATTCCAGAATGCTCACAAAATATGAAAATAAAAATAAATAATCATGTGATTTGTTTTATCATGTGATAACAAAAATGGGTGTGGTGGGATGGCCTAATTCTAAAAAAAATTCCTTTAGCCAAAGTCCATTTTCATTATTACCTCCTAAAACTGTCTTGAGCGGCTGCACTCCCAATAAGCACTCATAATAAGTCTCAAGCCTCCATTCATTGCTTTTCGTCTTTGTCTTTCAAGGTAAGTAATTATTGCATAAGAAAAACGATCCACAGTGGCTTCTCCTAATGCATGGATTTCCATTTTTTCTTTTTGGAAATGGATGGAAATGGTTCTTTATTTGCAAATGTTTTATGCAATGTTCCAGTACAGAGCTACTAACTGTGATGACTAAATCCATTGTTTGATTGGATAGATTACACAAGCTGGATTCACTACTCAGATGCGCTTAAACTAAAACAGATTGTTATCTTTTGCTTCTGTAGACACAGATGTAGTTATTGTTATAATTATCATCCTTTGCGTGAACGGCCCCTAAATCACTTTTGTGGGAAACTTGAGGTTTGTAGCTCTTCCATGTTTACAAATAAACTACACACTAAAAAAAAAGCTAATTACAAAGCACTTTAGTATCTCTCAACTCAAGTAACTGTAAAACCCACAAAGGATGTCATTATATCTGTTTGGAATTTATTTATTTTTAATCAAGCTACTTATGATTTAATTAAACTGCAGTTCAAGAGGTCATACTGAGATATTGCTTGATCACAAAAGCAGGTTTGGCATTCTGTCCTGGGTGAGAACCCTAAGCTCGGAGATAATTGAGCCCAGGGCTCCTGCCTGGTCAATTAGCAGTAAGGGGGTCTGAGATCAGGTAGTTCTCGAGAGCTCCCCCTGGTAATGGAGGAAAAGGGGGAGATGGGGTGGATGGGGGATTCTTCGAAAATGAAGATAAGGGAAGTAAGGTGAAATGGGCTATTTATTGTAGGTTTGGATTAATCTGAATTAATCTGGTTTATCGATGATTGCAAATGAGAGACCAGCCGCGATCGATCATATCACATGCTCCTCTTGAAATTAGTTTACAAAACTTCACATCAAGAGTTCATACTTAGATATTGCTTGATAATAAAAGCAGGTTTGGCATGCTGTCCCAGGAGAGAACCCTGAGTTTGGAGATAATTGAGCCCAGGGCTCCCGCCTGAGTAGTACTCAGAGCTGGAAGGAAGTAAGGGAAGAGAAAGTGGCTGGGTCATGTCCTCGCCCTTGGGTGCCGGCAGTGGCTGGGTCATGCCCTTGCCCTTGGATGTTGGAACCTTTACTTTACCTTCTCCATCAGAGTAGACCACTTACATTTCACTTAAAATGTCCAAGGTTTTAATATGGTGTATCTTGTAGCTCTATGTTCATGTTTGGTATCATTTTAAATGTCTCTGTGTGATTGGTAAAATGGTCTTAATTTTCACTGTGATATTTCACTTGTATATGTTGATTTGTTTTTTGGCTTTGATAAAAGCTTTCCCAGATGCTCCACCCTAGCAAATGGTTTACACCTCAAACTCACTACCAGTCAAGGGTCTTGGTGACGCCTTTGTTGTCTTGAATTTATGACTGTTTGTTCTGAGTTGAGTATTTAAGAGAAAAGTGTGAGATGGGTCATTGGGATTCTGTAGCCAGGATGCCCCGTTGCACTGTTGAGTCTCTGAGCTCTGCATCAAGGCTCATATACTGCAACGTACTTCTACACAGTCAGGTATTAATCTCTAACTCTTAAATGAATTGATGTTGTACAATCTGAATTGGCTTATTTTGTTTATTATGTGAATTGGAATGGAAAATCTTTGCCTGACAAATAAATGTAAAATTCTTGTTTAACTCTGATATCTCCTGAAATCACTTAAATCTAGTAGATTTGTTTAGGCTGGAGTTTCCGCAAGCCTACGACCAGGATTAGTCATACATTCAGGCTCAATGGATGGAGCATAGGCACAGCATTAGAGACCTGTTGATTTCTGACAATCACTGACTTAGTATGATATAATCTAGTGGCTAAATCAAACTTTCTTTATGTATGAGCAAGCATGGGGCGGCCTAATATTACTTAAAGGAAATTAGTTTATAGGTAGATCCTCTATCTAAGAACCAGAACTGGTGAGGATGTGTGAGTGAGCAGATGTAACTGGCCAGCATACTGACTCTAAGCGAATTCGGGTAAACGACGAACCATTAACTGAAAATAAGGATTTATTAGATTAATCAATCACAATTAGACTAAATCACAACCTATAAGGTGATCAGCTTGGATTGGATGAATCTAAATTTTAACTATTATGAATTGGAGTCAGATTAAATTCGGAGTTGGAAACAAATTAAAATTAATTTGAATAAATAAAAAGATTTATTTTCACATATGCTAAAAGGCTTACACTCATTTAACCTTCACCCATGCTGTTAGTTCCGTCATAGGATTAATAGATGGACCCTTACAGATGCGGTTCTGCGTCTGCTTTTGGAGCCAGCTACCCAAATTTTTAAAAGGAAAAACGAGAAAAAGAGTAAACGATTTAGTTTTAATTATTATTTATTTTTTTGAACTGGGAAGGTTAGCTATTGTCCAAGGAAAGGTGCATTTTAGTGGACGTTGAGGCAAGGGTGTTCCTGGATTCTTTCTGGCGAAGACTGGAGGAGGTTCGGCTAGGGGCATGACTTTTCTTTACTGTTGTCTTTGACAGTCTGGGTTGTTCTAGTTCTGACAGAGAGATGGTGGGCTGAGGATATGGGGCGTGGCGTGGGCTGGTGTTCCTGGAAGTTCCTGGAAGTAGGTGAAGTGATGGTGGAGTAGAGTTTTAACCCCTTAGCGATCCTGTAAATTTGCTTAAAATGCAAATGTATCTACCACAGAGTCAAAGGATGAAACATTACTCCATTCGTCAGAAACGTCCTCCCTGATTCAACACTGTCAAGTGGGAAGTTTGTTTGCTCAGTTTCTTTGCCATTTTCACAACAACTTGCAAATGTAAACAATCTTGTGACGCTCTTTGTGCATGGACGCATGGGTCACTATGGCATATTAAGATCAGACTTTTATGCTCGACATGTTGAATTTTTCCACTAGCTGCGTATTACTCTTTTCAGATGTTCATTGGTTATCAGATAAGGCAGGGGTTTATTTTTTATTTTTTTGAAAGAACATGCACTAAATATTTTACTGAATTGGATTCCATGTTGTTGGGATGTTATGGATTTGTGGACAGATGGGAGGCTTGTAAGGTGAGTTTCTTCGGTTTTGTTATTGTTTCTCTTTAGTTGTTGGCAGTTTGACAAATGACACTAATTGTGTCCTCTTTGTTTGTGTGTCTTAAAATGGTTGGAATAATTCTAGTCATGAGAGTCTCAGTTTTCAAAAGATATATGACATTTTTATCCCCTTAAAGCATGCTATGTGCCGCGGGTGGTACATCGGAACGGCAAGGGGTAAGAGGGGTAAGCTTTATTGCAGCAGCTTGGAGCTTGGATACCGACGTCTGAGAAATTCTGGTGGAGCTCGTGGACTGTGATCTTGCAGGAGATTTTGGTTGAAGACATGGTGGATGCATAGGATGAGGCTGGGGAAGGTAAATGGCGGCTTGAAGTGAATGGAGAAGGAGATTATTTGATGCTAAATGCGGTGGGCCGGCGGCGTCTTGCGGGGACCTCAGGCTCGATTTGTAGTCCTGGCGGGGTTGGGTGGTGCTGAGCCACGGCTGGAGTCTCAGGCAGAGCAGGGCTCTTGCTAATGTTGTTGTTTTGTTGGTTCTTTTCCATATCGATAGGTTTAATGATGCAAAAGCTTCTTGAAACTGGAGCATTTTTGTAGCGGGAGCATTCTTCAAAAATAAAGATAAGGAAAGTAGAAAGTAGTAGATAAATAGTTTATAAAACTTCATTTAATATACTTTTGTGACAATAAACTGAATGCAAAATAAGTTCACTTTTGCATAAATGTAAATATAATGTGAATTAAATTTGATAGTAAATTTTTTGTTTTAGTATTTTGTAGTTCAACTGGTTCTGAGGTGGCACTACAGGTGCAACTTCTGTCAGGGATTGAATCAATGCCTTTCATTCTCAGTCTCTCTTAACATTGTGCTGTGATCTTGTGCATACGGAAACTAATTCTTTATTCTTTTCTTTCTGGTTATGCTCGCTGGCATAGTTATAATTCACTGGATTTAAGCAGGCAACAAGAGATAAAGAATACTGTATGTTTATTTTGAGAGTAAGATAAATCTCTCAGCAAAAACATCATAACTGGCAGGCAATGCATCTCTAAGGACAAGTGCAGTTACTGTATAACAAAATCAGAGATGTTAAGACAGTGTTTCATGTACTGCAAACAAAGCTTTATGCACACTTGTTCTGTGTAACTGAGTTGCCAGTGTGTCTGTAATCCTGATGTTTTCTGCAAGGCTTCTGAATCTATGCACACAAGACCAAAACAACAGATTTCAGGATAAGAATGTCCAAAAGAACTATACAAATAAACATAACAACTTAGAAGCTAGTCACCCCAAAAGTAAAAATTGCTGGTAGTTTACTGCCCTACGGCCATCAGTGATATAAGTGAGCTTTTATATAAGATTTTTTGGTGATTCATAAAAATCCACAGGCACTTTGAGGGTCACTTTGTTTAATACCTGTGAGTCTATATTAGGTCTCAAGAATATATTAAGGTCTCAAGAAGCAGAATTCTCAAGATTGTTCAATCGCTTATGGCCTTAAGTGTCATCTAGACACCACCAAGGACCACAATTTCACCCACTAAAAAATCATGTTCACTGAATGAAAAAGAGTCACCTATCTGTACCCTAGCTTGTGCTTTAGTGGAAAAATTTATAGATTGTGGATTTACAGCATGTTAATTAATCAACTTCTTCTGAAAAACATGAAAGTAAGTGGCTGTTTAATTGGCAAAAGAATAGAGTAAATGTTCTAGTAACCTAAACAAGTGTGTATTTGATGCGAGTAATGCACATTGTTCAGGACAAATAGCATGTGATTATTTTTTTTTGTTCAAGTTGTTTATTTTGTCAATTTTGCCCAGTGGTTAGCACTGTCACCTCACAGCAAGAAGGTCACTGGTTCGAGTCCTGGCTGGGCCAGTTTTGAAAGGGGTATTTGAAAGGGGCTCCCCGTATTCGTGTGGGTTTCCTCCGGATGCTCTGGTTTCCCCCACAGTCCAAAGACATGCGGTATAGGTGAATTGGGTAAACAAAGTTGGCCGTAGTGTATAAGTGTGTGAATGTGAGAGTGTATGGGTGTTTTCCAGGGCTGGGTTTTGGCTGGAAGGATATCCGCTGTGTAAAACTTATGCTGGAATAGTTGACGGTTCATTCTGCTGTGACGACCCTTGATAAAAAAAGAGATTAAGCCAAAGGAAAATGTATAAATGAATGAATGAATGTTATGGGCATTTTATTATTTTAGTTTTGTGACTTAGCCCGATGGTATTACTCATTTTTTGCATAATCTTGGCTCTGTGTTGTAAATTTTTTTTATCATACAATTTTAATGTTTAAAAAAACAAACAAAAACAACAACAAGTAAATTAGCAATGTATCATGCAATGAATGATGGTTAATTCTTGTAAAGTACGTAGGCACCAAATTTGGCGTAATACCAGCATTTATGTCTTTCTTTCTTTAAAAAAAATAATAAAATAAACATTATACTTTTTAACAGTGTCAGAAAATAAAATGAATATATAATTTTATTGTTACTGCAATTAGTAGTTTACCATTGGGACATATAAGAACATAAGAACCCTTGTTCCTTTGAACATACATTGAATACTTTAGAATGAAAGCAGATGTTAAATAACTATTCATTATACCTACCACTATATTTTCAATGCAGAATCTAATCAATCCAAATTCTATGTATTAATAAATTTACATTTTATTCAATTAAACACAATATCTCTTAAAAAACAAAACAAAACAAAGTACTGTAGATGTTACTACACCATACCTCTGTGAGTGACACCACAAAATGTTCATAAAAAATATAATACAGTATGATGCACAACAGTGTGGCTGTTCAGAGATGTTGGAGAGAGGTACTAAATATGTTAAGGACAGTTGGGGTATAACTTTATCTAGCACAGCGTGATAGCTTCTGCCCCGAGCAAGAGCATTGTTTAGTCATCATGTGTGGAAACTAAATGAGTGGTGAAATTGAAAGAAAACAGCAATGTTTTAAAACTCAGAGGATCCCAGTTTTAACATGAAACAGAAGCTGCATATGTATACAACTGTATTTGGGACACCAGTACACTAGTGTATTAAATTTATCATTTTAAAATTCCAAATGAGACTAGGTGACACTGTTTTATTTGCAGGAAACTTTGCAGCAGTAGCCTAGTAATATATATATCATAATAACCAACAGGGGCCTCACAGTGGCGCAGTGGGTAGCACGTTCGCCTCACAGCAAGAAGGTCGCTGATCGCTGGTTCGAGCCTCGGCTGGGTCAGTTGCCGTTTCTGTGTGGAGTTTGCATGTTCTCCCTGTGTTGGTGTGGGTTTCCTCCGGGTGCTCTGGTTTCCCCCACAAGTCCAAAGACATGCGGTACAGGTGAATTGGGTAAGCTAAATTGTCTGTAGTGCATGGGTGTGTATGGATGTTTCCCAGGGATGGGTTGCGGCTGGAAGGGCATCCGCTGCGTAAAACATATGCTGGATAAGTTGGCGGTTCATTCCGCTGTGGTGACCCCAGAGTAATAAAGGGACTAAGCCGAAATGAAAATGAATGAAATGAAATAATAACCAACAGTTGTGCAGGTCATCATTATCTCTATACAATGTGTACATTAATGTGACTTCCATGCACTTTAAAAAAATCTGTGGCTTTGCAAACATCTTGGTAAATAAAAATTACATGACCCAAACAGTTGAAACTTTTCAAATATCTTTTGACAAGAAAATTATATTAAAATATTATCAGGCTACATTTAATGTTACATTTTTAAATGTTAATGTTAAAAACTAAAAAAAAAAAAGAAAAAAGAAGATGAACTGCAGTAACTGTGAATCTGTATTTATGTTAGCATGTGAATATGCACTATTGCTAACCAATAGTTAGCTGCTAATAGCTGCATTTTAGCATGCATAGTAAGATTACATTATTTGTATAAATTTGCTTAAGGTTATTAGCCTTTCAATAACCATAAGGTTATCTCATTTTATTTTGTTACAGTTTATGTATTTTTATTACACATTTATTTAATTGATGTATTTTTATTGCACATTTATTTAATAAGGCAGGGTTCCCAGTGTGTAAGATAGGCACCCAGTGGTTGAACTAGGTATTGCACTCCTTGATCAAAACACAATTTTAACTCTGCTCCTCCTCTGACAAGTCCACGCAAGTGCAGGTTGCCAGATTGACTTAAATGTGCCTGACGATCAAGCCTAAAGGCTGATTTAAAGCTGATTTGAACCATTTTCTAACTACAAGCAATGGCACGCGATAGAAGGAATACTTTCCATACAAAAAGGTGTTTTTGTCCCAACTAACACCTGAAATTTCTATTTTAGAAATGGCTTCTATTTCTCACAGGTGAACAACAGGATAAATGACAATGATGACCTCGGGTACACCTCATGTGCTTTATTCTGTGTTAAATGCTAAAATATAAGTTTGAATGTCATTTACGTGGCATTTATTGCCATACAACTGAAAGCAGCAGCAGATAGTTTACCTCAGATCTTGAAAATAAACCGTTGGAAATTGAACTTTAGAACTGTGACTCATTGCAAGCCAACACATATCAATCATTCAGCATGTACATAAAATAATGTTAAAGAGGTTTAATATGTATTAATTAGATTGTAAACCTTACCATTTCGGTGGAGTGCAGTGCAGTAATGTTATTCTGTGCTTTGGAATGGCTGTATTTAAATTTCTATCGTGTTTCATCTAGTGCAAACAGCCAAATTGCTTATCACTGCAAATCTCGTCAGTAGTGTGTTGTTAACACACAAGGTTACCATCTAACCTGCTCACTTAATGTTTAAGTTCGTAATATTTATATTATTTTCTAATTAATAACCACCTCATGTGGAACTCTGAATCTGCGTCTCATTTTGGAGTCTGCTACTGTCCACCGAAGGTCGCATTTCATTCACAGACGCATACTTTGAGAGCCTTCCTGACTATTCATTCATTCATTTTCATTTCGGCTTAGTCCCATTATTAATCTGGGGTCACCACAGCGGAATGAACCGCCAACTTATCCAGCATATGTTTTACACAGCGGATGCCCTTCCAGCTGCAACCCATCTCTGGGAAACATCCATACACACCCATTCACACTCATACACTACGGACAACTTTAGCTTACCCAATTCACCTATACCGCATGTCTTTGGACTTGTGGGGGAAACCGGAGCACCCGGAGGAAACCCACGCCAACACAGGGAGAACATGCAAACTCCACACAGAAATGCCAACTGACCCAGCCGAGACTCAAACCAGCAACCTTCTTGCTGTGAGGCGAACGTGCTACCCACTGCACCACTGTGAGGCCCCTTCCTGACTAAATGAATTAAATATTCTGTTTTCCATGAAAGCAACCCGGTGTGCTGAAATATAACTGGCTAAAGTAACAGTGGGTTGGTCAAAAGAACCAAAACAAAGACAGCCGTTCCGGCATATAACTCACATTTTTAAAGCAAAATAACTGACTTTAGCATTGTTTTTCAGATAAACAAGAATGTAAACAGCATGTTTCTTAACTGTTATCTGCAAACATATTATGGTATTTTTATGCTTTAGAGGGGTCAAAAACGTACACACAGCACCTTTAAGCTTTATCAATAACAAAAAATCTGAAAAAAGATGAAAAGAGAGAAAATTTGTCAGCACAAACAATTTGTGATACTGTCTCAAACTCTTTAGAAATAAAACTGGTCTGGAATTAACACAGATGGGTAATTATTTTCATTTCACATCCCTGAAGCTGAACAAATGAAAAGACTCTGTCTTTAGGCCTGCAGCTTTCCTCACGGACACTGATAATAATAATAATAATATTATTATTTTCACAAATTGATTAGATCTTTGGAGATCAGTATATATTATTATTATTAGAATATGTATTTATTTATTTAATTGGTGTCAGATATGCTAATATTTTACGAAATTATAAATTTTACATATCAAGTAATATTATATATGATTTAACGTGATTTTTGTTTGCAAAAGCAGCCAAAGAAGTCTACAAAATATTTTATGTGGTTTAGAAAATAATAGTAATTAAAAAAAAGAAAAGGTATACAGCTTTAGAATGGCACGATGGTGAATATTTTTCTTTTTGACTGAACAATCTTTTTTAGAATCACAGTCCAGTCACAGCAAGGTTGAATGGGTCCTCTTTTCCTGGACAGTAGAAATGTAAAATTTTCAGCAGGTTAATATTCAGGAAGAAGGACAGGGAATTGCTCCCCTCTGTGTGTGTTGCATTGACATTTAAAGTTCCTCTGTCACAGGTTTTAGGCACAGACAATAAAGGGCGTCGCTCAAAGCAGAAGGACCCAGTTTTGATTTTTGGCCAAAAAATGCTGTTTATTCAGTCAAATTCTGCCCTGCGTAATGGAAAAGAATGCAATTTACCAGTCATTACATTCTTTATTTAATTATTGAATAGAGGGGCACAAATTTACACACAGAGTTAAACATTTCCACACAAGCTGGGAAAACAACACTGACCTTATGTGCTAGTTTTCATATCAACACTACATAGTGAAACTACTTTGGAGACATTGAAGAACATTTATTTAACCTTAAAGCAAAAGTAAATTTCTGGCTTGAATACAATTTTCATCCTTGTTTTGACACAAATATGCTATTTTATTTTTATTTTTTATTTCCAGTGTGCGATTTAGCATGTCAGACAGCTCTTTAATGCTTTTCTAATTAGCAGAAAATGCTAAACAGTTTTAAATAATGGTTGGGACATTGAATGAGAAAGGCAATGAGAAACTCCTGAATTGATTTTCAATCCTTAAAATTCTTTAAAACAATCATCATTATTGTCAGGTTCTGTTGTGTTCCATGTGCTTTTGTTGTCGTCATGTGTTTCCTTTGTTCTGTTTCCCGCCATTTTTAGTGTTCATTTACTCCACCTGTGGCTCACCCTTGTGTATCATCTGTCCCATTAGCCCTCGTGTATTTATACCCCTCTGTTTGTTTCATTCTTTGTCCGATATTGTATTGTCATCGCGTTGCTGTAGTGTCTATGCCTGATGTGTTGTCCATGCTGTCGTCACACCATGTCCTCCCAGAGTGTCCTGTTTCTTCATGTACCCGTGTATGTAGTAAGTGTTTGTTAATAAATTTGTGTCTTGTTTCATCCCGTGTTCTCATGCCTTCATGTCCCTCAACCTGAGCGTGACAATTATGTTGTTATAAAATGTAATTTCATTGTAACCCTTTATAAGGTTACGTAGTTAATTTATTTACTAACATGAACAAATTACAATACATTTATTACAGTATTTATTCATCTCTGTTAGTTCTTGTAAACTCAGTGCATTCAGAAAAACATTTTGAGTTGTTAAATATTACAATTTCATTTTACAATGTGCCTTATTTCACTTCCATACATTTGGAGTAAATAATGAAGAAAAAAGTATGTAGTGTAATTCTCCCCTACATACCAAACAGCAGATTGTACTACACAATCAGCAATATTTATGTGCTAGATTTATTTTGACAAGTGTTTTACAATTTTTACTGATAGTCTTTTGTTCAGTTTCATTGATTCATAAATCTGTTATAAATCACAACACATTCAGTCTGCATGCAATACTGCAAGATCAGAGCGATGTCAGCATCAGTCATATAAAGACAGTTGCGCCACCCAGAAATGAAAGTTCTGTCATCATTTACTCACTCGCATGTCATACCTAAAGTGTAAGCATTTCTTTGTTCTGCGGATCATAAAACCTGATATATACAGTAGAAGTCAGTGTGCTCCAGTGTTGTTTGATTACCAGCATTCTTCAAAATAGTTTCTTATAGTCCATTTTTTTTTAAATTATACATAAAAAAATGTGCAATGCAGTTTGAAACTGTAAACTTTTGTATATAAACTGTGTCAAAAATGAAAGAATACAAGCAAAAGAATACAGTAACCCATGCATTAAATGTAATACAACGTCAGTTATGTTTACATTTTAATCAATTTTAGGGTCTTTATACTTTGTCTCTATCTATCTTTCACAGTCTTAATTTGTTTTTAATAATTTAATGATAACATTTTGTATAGTCACTTATTCTATTAACATGTAATGTTCAGATGCAAGAACCTCTAAGGGCTGTCTGAAATTTTTCTTCTAGAATATACAATTTTCTCAGCTTTCTACAGGTATTTTGATGTTTGGTTATTTAACTTTAATGGCAATGACAGTAGTTTTTGCCATACAAGTGAAATTACTGAATCTACATACAAGAGCCTGAGAAAATGCTAATTTTAGGACTTAACTTCAAATCTTACTAAGTACATGTCAGAAAATGTATGTTGTTTAACTTTTAACTAAATCAATTTGTTATACCCAATGATGATGAAACATTTTAAATATATTGTGTTATAAGTGCTAGTTAAGCCTCACGGTGGCGCAGTGGGCAGCACGATCGCCTCACAGCAAGAAGGTTGCTGGTTCGAGCCTCGGCTGGGTCAGTTGGCATTTCTGTGTGGAGTTTGCATGTTCTCCCCGTGTTGGCATGGGTTTCCTCCGGGGGCTCCGGTTTCCCCTACAAATCCAAAGACATGCGCTATAGGTGAATTGGGTAAGCTAAATTGTCCATAGTGTATGTGTGTGAATGAGTGTGTATGGATGTTTCCCAGTGATGGGTTGCAGCTGGAAGGGCATCCGCTATAAAACATATGCTGGATAAGTTGGCGGTTCATTCCGCTGTGGCGACCCCAGATTAATAAAGGGACTAAGCCGAAAAGAAAATGAATGAATGAATAAGTGCTAGTTTAACCCAAAATGAAAAATGTGAGTGCTCCCTCATCCTCTATACCCTCCAAAAAATATTTTATTAAACTACTTAATTAAAATGAGCTTAAATGACACAATTCTTGGGATTTTTTTGTGACAACTTAATTGTTTTATGCTCAATCCACTTAAATTTGTTAAGTTAACTTAATCAATTTGTGTTGGGACAACATCAATGAATTGTGTGGAACCCTGCATTTTTATAGTGTAGACAGCAAAGTTCCTGACTCATTCAAAGTCTAGAAAGGTAACAAAAACACTTAAAAATGATAATTTGCCTTCAGTGTCAGTATATGGCGCGTGTTCATGTGTCATGCATTTGATCTCTAATGTGTTACCTTGTGTTTTGTTTTAAACAGAGGAAGTTACACAGAGGCAATCAGGGAGTATACATCACTGCACATTGATCATGAATGCACACAATATACTGACACTAAAGAGACACTAATAAAATCATAATTTTTTTTTTTTTATGTGACCACAAAAGTATTCTCATAGCTTTATAATATTCAGATTGAACCACTGAATGCAAATGGTCTGTTTGGAGGATGATTTATGATTTGTTTGCTTACTGGACTTTTATTGAGTTGGGAACCTTGGGAAGGTGCTGTCTGGAGGATGATGGAGCTCTCAGATGTCACCTAAAATATGTGTTCCGAAGATGAACGGGGATTGCAACAACATAAGAGTGACTAATTAAAAAAAAACATACTTTTCATTTTTGGGTGACCTGACCCTTTTACATACTTTCTATAATAAATTGCTTTTGCAAATTTGATCTGATGCAGACATAAAGTCTCAAATTTGACATCTCAGAAATCTAGTTTAAGCATAATATAGATTAGCTCACAAAACAAACAGGCTTTAAGTATATGTTTTTATAACACTTGGTGTTCTTGTTACACATTCCATGCACTATAGAAATTATAGAGATTTTTATTTTTCATATATTAATTGTACCATTTTATTGACTTTATAATGATTTTTGCAATTTTTGAAAACTGCATTAAAATCTGAAGCAAAAACAAATACACTGGCACATCTTTTAATACAGTTTCAGTCTCTGTAAGAAATTTACCTTGTCATCGTACAATATCTTCTGTGTATATACTCTGTTTCCACAGAAAATCTAATTGAGCACTTCACCAGGCTTAGTTTGCTTTGAAGAGCTCGGAATACAAAGGTGTCTGTGCCAGTTCACCTCAAAGATGACATTACAAACAGTTTTAAAAATTTATTGCGAGCATTTTGTGCTGGCGAACTAGACCTAAGTGAGCTAATGTGCAATCTATCTGGCTTTTCAATTTGATGAAACAAATGGATCACTGCACTGTGTGCAAAGTGGCCGCCTGAATTTTAAATTAGATGTATGCACCACTAGTCATTTGGACAAAGAATTAGACTCAAGGCCAGTTATATCAATAGTGTATAATGAATGCAAAACACAAATATAATGGAAGCAAGTGCCCGGCCAGGTTGAATAACCTTGACTAAACTTTTAATGCACCAATGAGTAAAAGCAAAATACTTATACAGTAAATTAACACTTTTAATGTGTAGCAAAACAGTGATTCAACAGTACATATTCTTGCATATAACGCTTAGAAATGGGATATCGAATAATAAAATCAGGGGCACTAAAACATTGTATTTAAATGATTGCATCAGACGGATTTTTTTTTTTTTTTGCATGCAGCCTGCAATGCATTGCAAAAAAGCTTGACAATGAAAATGATTTTTAGTGTATTGCAATTCAGTGGCTTGAAGAAAAATCTGAAATTAATATATAGAGAATGGCTTCTGTAATCAGTCTCGTGTTTGGTTGTTGTCAGAGTGCATTACCAACAGGAGGCGGAAGGCTGTCAGAAAGCTTCATGCTGGAGCATTTGTGTTCTCGCTTTGTGACTGATTACGTCAGATGTCTCATATGACATCCTAGTCACCCACAACAATAAAATATTGTCCAATTCGGGCCTGCATTATGATGACAGAGAGTGCTTGCTTCCCTCTGTCTGACTGTCTCAGTGCAAACACATTATGCTTGCCGTTTCCCAATAGACTTCCATGTTTGAGAGATATCTGAAATGGAAATCGTGTAAGTGTTATGCTCAGCCTAGTTGCAGTGGAAGTAAACTCACACAGTGTATCTATCAATGCGGACTCTGACTTGTCACTGATGATTTGTTGGTGTTTTTGGATAAGGAAATATTCTGTCATGAATCCATTTCTGTCATTAATTTCCAGATGAATTCTCAGCATTTCAGCAAGTTGCCTCATATTAGACCATTGATTACTGGCAGTAAATATCAGAGCTGTGACTGCTTGCTAAACATATTCAAATACATATAAATGACTGGGGGAAAAGTAGTACATACAATTCTCATTTTACTTCTCATTATTTTCCTTGGTGTCATTCGGAATCGAACTACAAAATGTAAAGGTTAATTAAGAACCGTTGTTCAATCGCGTACTGGTCAAAGAACCTCTTAAAAATGATGTTTACCTCCACCATTCAAGGTCTTCATTGTCATTTACATTAGTTAAACCCCTTCTACATCAATGTACCACATTTAAAAGAAAAAGAAAATCAATTAGGTATTCAGCTGTTAAATGAATGCAGTTATCTTTCCATTAGTCACTATATAGCATACTATACACACAAAGTCATTGAAAAGTGTGATTTGTATATCTGTCTATTGCAAAGAGACCTTATAGGTTTTCGGAACCCAGTCTCATGTAAAAACATCCATATGACAAGCACAATTATTGCTTCTTGCAACACCTTAATTGAAAAATGGCCAAAGTATTAAGGGTTATTGGTCTAAAAACCAATAATGCGAACAAGTCTTTGAACCTGGACTTCAGTTTCACTGTACTCAGCAATCTGTAAAGTGCAGTACCATGCAGCTACCATGCATGTTCACATCAGAAAAGTAGATCAGAAATATATTCCCAAAATGTGTAGAGCTTAAACATTTGCACAAACTAACTTTTCTGAAGGGTAAAGCAATCAAAAAAATTATAGTACTGTACATGCAGATCGATGTACTTGATTTGAATGACTTAAGCACATCTGTGGCCTCAAGGACATCACTAGTCTCTCACAGGACATAACTAGTCACTCAGAAGCAGACATCAGTCTCACACAATAGACATCGCTAGTCACACACAGGACATCACTGGACTCTCACAGACATCACTAGTCACTCACAGGACATCATTGGCCTCTCACAGACATGCTGTAACTGGTCACACAGGACATCACTATTTATTCACAGACATCATTAGTCTCACACATCACTAGTCTTTCAGTCATAAACATGAACACATCACATCTGTCCTCTATTCCCTCCACTGGCTCCCTATAAAGTTTAGAACTTATTTTAAAATGTGGTTGTTTAGTTTTAATGCAGTCAATGGTTTTGCACCTTATTTAAGTGAGATTTTACACGTAGAACCTTGCATTCCACCAGCCAACTTTTGCTAGAGGTTACACAATCAGGGTACAAGCAGTGGGTTGGTCGCTCTTTCGCAGTGGTATGTCCTAAACCCTTCCTACTGAGCTCTGTACAATCACTGACCAGCACTGCTTAAAGCCAAGCTTAAGCTATGACTGTCACACCCTCTGCACGTTCCATCAGCCCCAGTCACCATTCACAGACACCATCCACCACACACCGCGAACAATCACCAGAATACTGATCACACACACACCTGCACCTGTATCACACACACCTGCACCGGCAATCACCCACTCACTACATAAGCTCACTTCATTCATTCACTCACTGGCTGGAATCAACGATGGATGGTCATCTCTTCCTCGTGCATCTTCCTGGATACTCCTATGCACTCTTCTTTGCATCGTCGAGACAAACTCCTGTGATCTGTTTACTCTCCAAACTAAGGGAAGTGACTCTCGTGTTTCCTTTGAACATTGTGTGCTGTCACCACCACTGTGTGCCCACGTATTCACCACCTGCACTTGAGTGTGAAGACTTTACTGTTGTTTTAATAAACACCACGAACACTAACTCCCTGTCCTCTCTTCCTTGTGTGACTGTGACAATTACACATTTATCCTGTTTTTAATATTTTGTGTTTTGTTGACATTCTTGTATTTCTATAACAATTATTTATGTAAATTCATTTACTGTTATAAATTTTGGCCAACTTTTGATGTTGTACGGTGCTATTAAAAACAAAGGTAGGTAGATTGGTTGGTTCAATTATTGCAATGGATGTACATAAGTTCAATAGATGTAAAAAAAAAAAAAAAAATGCTCTGAAATACTCACATGGGTTCAGAATACTGCAGGTGGTTGTGTGAAATATATTTCATGTTTATTTACAAGCTAACGCTGCATTTTACTGGCGAAATAAAATGTTTCAGTTGCTATTTGAAAGGTCTTTCTTTATAGACCTATAGGGATATTAACCAGCATGTTACCTCTCGGTGATATAAAACGTGCTGAGACAATAACATTTTATAAGGAATATCTATGACTGCGGATGTGCCTGCATATCCTCATACATCAATCATTTACAGTGTATTTTTAAAACACTGTTCTAAAAACTAAACTTTGATATTTTTGGTGTTCAAAGCAACACACAAAACTTGACCAATTGACTGGCCAATGGCAGGCTCAATCTGCCAATGAAATCAAAGCTCAATGACTGACAGCCAAAATAGGTATTCAGCTTGCTGTGCTGAGAAACTTTGTTGCATCTACCTTTGTCAATCAAGCTTTAAAGTCTGCCAAGCTTTAGTGAAATTATCATATGAAAAAATGTTATGGCACATGCAATTTGTAATTGAATTCTGCTTATTCCATTAACAACATTTTTCAGTATTCTTAAAACAAATGCTTTGGATTAGTGTTATTGCTAATGTTATTGACTTTGATTTGATTGAAGGAAAAAGTCTGCCATTTTTGTTTTTGCGAGAAGAAAATCAACATAAGGAACACCATAATAAACAAGTTTACATAGATTTAAACAAAAAATATAAACACAAATGTACAAGAAGCTAGAATCACTAAGCACAGTCTAAGATGATCTCCAAATCTTTTACGATGCTGTTGGAGAGATGTAACAATCAATACTGCGCTCAAAACACTCTCTCTCTCGCGTGTTAAAATAATATAACTTGGAGAGAAATAATTGTTCTATTTGAGTCAGCAAGCACTAAAAAATTGTGGCCCGAAGCCCCAAAATCTGGACTGCCGGGTGAGAGAAAATCATCACATCCCACACCATGTCAAACACACATTGTCTCAAATTCTCACGTTTGAGCACCAAAAGAGCTTTACTTGCCTGCCGTTTTCAATATTACACCCTGAGGCAGTCCTAATACAGCAAAATGTGCTGTGAAGGAGATGGAGGAAAATACTTCCACTCTTAAGATACTTGAAGATGACTAAACTTTGCAGAAACATTGAGAAAGTAAACTCTGGCAAACAAAAAAAATCTAAAATGTGGTGGATGTAGGTGTGATATTTATAATTAAATCATTGCCATTAAAATTCAAATCAATATGCACCTAGGGTGCTTCTCAATAATATTCCATTTCCTCGCTTCTTAAAATCCATCCTAAGACCTGGAAAGTGATCAACCTCAGACATCTTATAGAAGATCTCATTTCTCTAACTGCACCGCGAGGCAGCGAGGATTGAAAAGAGAGAAGGCTTACTGAGGAGTCATGACATAAGCAAGAATACACAGGTGTATCCTTTTTGACTAAATCTGATGCACATAAATTCTCCTCCTACCCCAATTATAACCACAAGCAGAAAATACAAACACGCATAAATGTGAATATTAAGCATTACATTATTGTAAATGTGGGTTATGTTTTTACAGTTCCTTTAATTGTGATGTATAATGTACTTTTCACAGTGGCGCAGTGGGTAGCACGTTTGCCTCACAGCAAGAAGGTCGCTGATCGCTGGTTCGAGCCTCGGCTGGGTCAGTTGGCCTTTCTGTGTGGAGTTTGCATGTTCTCCCTGTGTTGGCGTGGGTTTCCTCCGGGTGCTCTGGTTTCCCCCACAAGTCCAAAGACATGCGGTATAGGTGAATTGGGTAAGCTAAATTGTCTGTAGTGTATGAGTGTGAATGGGTGTGTATGGATGTTTCCCAGAGATGGGTTGCAGCTGGAAGGGCATCCGCTGCGTAAAACATATGCTGGATAAGTTGGCCGTTCATTCCGCTGTGGCGACCCCAGATTAATAAAGGGACTAAGCCGAAATGAAATGAATGAATGAAATTTTTCATTTTTAATAATAACTGCTTAAATAAATTAAACAATACAGACATATGAGGTGTTTTGTGGAGGTTGAAACTACAGTATAAAAAAAACATCTTTAAAAATTCTGTGATGCAAGCAAAATCAGTGGTGCAGAGTATTTATTAAATGGCGACACTTTGAATATCACTTCTGATATTTCAATTAATTTGATTCAATTCCTGTGTTTGTGCATCTTTTTTTGTGGAACAAAATGTGTATCAAATGTAAGTTATGCCAACTGCCATTAGAATTTTAAATGTTAGAATTTGAGTCGGGTTAATTGTCTTATATGCATTTTAATATGATTTGTGTGATGCTATTGAATGTATTTGTGTTATTTGTTGTGTTTTTATGTAATTATGATGTTGAATGTAATATGATGAATCCAAAGACAAATTTCCACTTGTGGATAATAAAGAAAGTAAAGTCAAAGCGAAATTCTTCCTATGTGTTTTTGAAAAGATCCGTTTACAAAAAAAACAAACAAACAAAAAAAGATCAATTTGTCTTAGTGTGCTCAATTTTCAATTATGCTGTTTAGTTAGTTTATACTGTGGATCCTCAGTTTGATTCAGTTTCGGTACAATATTGTACATGTACGCTTTCATGTGGAGTTACTGTAATTGTAAGATACTGACTAGTAAAAGCCACAACTTGTAAAGCTGGAAAAATTTCCTAAAAGCTACAATTTGAATTTTTTTTCTAAAAGCTACAATTTGTACCTTCCTTTAGGTGGTATGTTTAAGTGCTATTAAACTCGTCATATGAATGCATCATTTCTGAGACTGAGTATGTGAATAGCTCGAAGTGGAATGTCAAGTGTTTTCATGTCCTTTTAAAAATAATGGTAATTTTGACAAGGTTTGAATGCGGGTCATGTATGTTTGGCTTGCTACTCTTTTGTATTTTTCTCGTTGTACTGTGGTTTTGGTTTCTTTTATTCTTGCAACCAGAGCATGACAACTGGCCTTTTTTCTTCTATTTTGTGTTCACATTTGTGTAAAAATATTGAAATATTTTCACGTTTCCTTGGCAACTTACAGTATTATTGTATGATCCATAGTTGTATGTGAGCATGCATTATTTATAT
>CAIGQW010052771.1:4422683-4441992 GCA_903798125.1 Danio choprae
AGCGTCTGTTGTTAATTGTAAGCTAACAACAGACGCTCTTTACAAAAATTATTGTTTGTGTTCAGTAATATTCTTTCTAAGTGAAACTGATCAAACTGCATCAACTGAACAAAAACAAGGGTGAATAATCATGTTACAGGTGTTACTCTTACTACTACTGAAACATGTTTTTGACATTAAAACTGAAACTGTTTTGACATTTGAAGATTATAGCTGGACATGTCTGCTCAGGTGTGTTTGTATGTTTGACCTGATCTAACTTACCTTAAATGATCCTGTTCTTCATGGCCAGAAAAAAACTATAACGTGGTCAAGAACCTGCTCTGATAGCCTTGGCAGTAACAAATTCATGTTTGTTTTACTTTATTAACACCTGAAATATATTTTCATCCTTAAGACACAGATTAAAATATTTAGGTGAAATCTGAGAGCTCTCTGACCCTCCATAGAGAGCAATGACTCGACTCATTCAAAGTTCAGAAAGGTACCAAAAAACTAATCCTCAAAACAGACCATATGCCTTCAGTGGTTCAATTTGAATATTATCAAGTTACAAGATTACCTTTGTACAAAAATTGTACAAAAAAAAAGAGATTTCATTTAACAGTTTATTCTCCTCTGTGTCAGTATAGAGTGCATGTCTGTTTTGAGGAGATGAATGAAGGTATTAGGGTTTTGGAACGACTTTGGGTGAACTAACACTTTAAGATGATTGTAAGTTTATATTTTCACAATATTTAGCTTTAGGTAGTGACAAATAAAACCGGTTACCACTAAAGTCATTTAATATTCCAGTTGTGACTACCGTCTATTAGCAGCTTTGGCGCCTGTGAAAACCTCCAACTTATCTCTTTTCAACAGCTTAATACTGAAGTGAAAAAAATTGCCCATCAAGGCCACATCAACAAATTTGTGTTTTGCACAGTCTCTGCTTTTTAATTTAATGTGTGAGTAGCTCAAGCTCCTCCAAAAGCCATGCTTGAGGTGTAGCTTTCCAAATGTGAGAAAACATTTATTTTTAAAGCAAATACTTTCCGACGCAGCAGGCAATTTACAGAGAAAACCAGTACTCGTTACAGTTTTGACAAAATCATGTTGTACATCGACATGTTTCATCAAATCTGATGAAATCGGAGAGATTATCCCCCGCTTTCATCTCCTCTATAACAAAAAAGCACCCTGATAAATGGTTGCAAGTAAGAAAAGCTGCTGGACCCCAAGCACTATTTGAGCAGCAACAAAAAAAAAAAGATTGAATTTCAATCCTCAGCTCTGCATCCGATGCTTAAAAAAGCAATTCAGTGTAAGCTTACTGGATAATCAGCAAAACAAACAGAAAAGAGAGAGAATGAGAGTGGCAGATGCATAAGTGAGAAGGTAATTGCTCCGTTTGCCACTTCTTAGTCTCACAGCAGACGTAATGTGATGGCAGTCGAAGTGGGCAGGAAGGAATTTCAATGTAATATTTAGTAGTCCTACTGGACCCTCATTATAAATCTGAGGGCACAGTTGTCACAATCAGAAACTCTTGATAGAGCACATGAATTTAAATAATTCATGTAACAGAAACCAGGTGATCAATGATTACCAACCTGCACTGGGTTAAGCCCTCATGAATCTTTACATCTTGACTGGGGGGCATTTGAGAGACAATAACACATAAGGTGATGTATCATTTAATGGTAGATTTAAGGGTGGTAACATGTCCATGGGCTTTATCAAAATTAAGCTTTTAAGATGGCATGAATCTTTTATCAACGTGTAAAGGAAAGTGTATTATAGATCCTGAGATCACTGTTAAGATTCAGTCCACCAATTTTTTTTTCTACCTTAAATAGCCCCGTAGTGTGACACATTCATTTAAATGTGTTGCATGGTGCCTTTCAATTTATAAGGTCATAAAAACGACATGTTAAGTTATAATTTTAACAAAAATGTATATATTTTTTTGTCAAAATAAAGTTGGTCGACTTAAAAGTTGTGGGTCTGTAAAATGTATGCTTTTGCTAATAAATAAGTAAATATTCTACAACAAACATTAATTATTTAAAAAAAATAATTCACTCATTCATTTAACAATGTTTTTAAAATCTCTTTTGCTGATCAATCAATCAATCAATCAATCAATCAATCAAATCAAATAATATAATATTAGTAAAAAAACATTTACATTTTTTTTACATTTAAACATTTCTAGCAGTTTAACAAATTATATGAGTTATTATTCCAGGCTTTGGTGTCAAGAAGCTTCAGAAATCATTTTAATATGCTGACACAATAGCTGTATTGTGGGAACCTGAAAAAGCTAACTTTTGAAAAATCATTGTTTTTTGAGAACATTTAAAAGCCTGAAATCATTAGCCTAAAAAGCATAATGGCTAATGCTTGTCCTGCCTCTGTGACAATATGCAGGGAAGGAGACTAAAAGCCACCGTTTGACTAAAACATGATCATGTGATCAAGTTAGTGTTACAGTTTTCCAATGGTAACAGACATTTCCATATAATCTACATTTATCTTGTAGCTTTTCAGTGAACTATGGCTCTGTGTAGTAAATGCTGCTCCAACTGAAAGCAAGTCCTGGAGATTTGCAGCTGATTACAGAACTTGCTTATTGACAAAACGTGCATTAAAATGACCATTGATTAATAGTGCAGACCTAGTGCCAGGTTAAAGCATCGACCACATCCAGGAATGACTTTCAGAGAATTCTTTCCATCACTCATGCGTAGACTCAATCTCACATGTGGTTCACCATAGAAGTCCCAGATTGAGTCTTTGAATGTCTTTCCCCTTGACTCCACTGCCTAAATAACGTGACAATAAAGGGGTATCATTAATTCATGAGTTTAACTAACTCATCAGATCATCAGCCCTTTGAGAACTGTAATTAAACTGATGGGGTTGTTTTCCCTCCAGCACTCTGTCTTAGAGAGGGACCGTGAGGAAGGATGTGTGTGACGGGCTGAAGGTCTAATGTGACTTGCACACCGTGGGGGTAAACTGCTGTTATCAATCTGGCTTTCAGGGGAATACCGTAAGGGTCAAAGCAGCGAGTCTCCCTCGTGGAGGTGAGAAGCAAACGTTACCTCGGGCAGTGTTGACAGAGCATTTCTCTAGAGATGTATTATCCCATTGACTCTCTCTTTCTGTGGGCCTAAGGAACTTTACAGGGCCACCCGAATTGGCCGAAATCATTAATTGTTTTCAAATTAATAAAATGTTTATACCCTCTCTATATAGTTAATGGTATATGATGGCTCATTGATTGCCTTTAATAGATTACATGTTCAATGCATTTATGTTTGGCCTAAGTTTTTCTTGCAATTATAGTTTTGACCAGTAGGTTTCAGCAGCACATGGGGTTTCAAAATACTTCATTTATTTGTTGAAGTTCAATTGATTCCAAGTTTAGTAAAGATTTTAAGTTTTCCCAAAAGCACATGTAAAACACTAGCTTATTTCCTCAATGCTTCATACTGGATCAACTACGAACAATTGATCATCAAACCTAAGAGATCCTCATGGCATATATGTATATGGTCAGAAAGTCCGGTTGGAACTAGACCATTCATGGATTTGCTGACAAATGGCAGCGGAACACAGTGCATAGAGGGAGAAATGTGAGTCTGCTCATGCATTGTTTTTAATAACAGCATTAGGTCAAGAATAGGCTCCACAACAAAAGGGTGCAGACTGCGAAATAAAGAAATTTTGTTGCTTATTAAAACAAACAAAGGATCAAAGCAGTCTTCACTGTGGAGGTGAGGAGCAAGCTTTACCTCAGGCAGTTTTGACAGAGCATCCCTCTAGAGATGTATTATCCCATTGACTCTCTGTCTGCAGGTTTCAGGAACAGGACAGTCCTGGCAGTTTTACAGGGCCACCCGAATCTGTGCATAAAGGTGCCATCATTAATTATTACTGATGAATAAACAATCAGCTAGTAAGACTGGTCAGACGGGTGCTGATGTGATATTAACGTGCACATTCACGTTTATTAAATGTTCTCAACGGCCCTCTTAATAGCTGTCAGGATTGGACTTTGATTGAATTACATCCTCCTCTTTCTCACCAAGGAGACAGCTAATTATCCGCTCAAGGTGGTTCTCCACTCATTCAGACAACACCAACAGCCCAGACCACCTGTCGCTGGATCCTTACTGTCTTGTCAATATATTGACACAGAAGCATTTTATACATAATGACTGAATAATGAATGTTTTACCAGTAAAATTGCAAATTAGGCTCAAATGGCTCATCAAATCATCAAGCGCTGAACATCAATCTTAATAGATTTAGGCTTACTAATAATTAATAGTTCATTATTACGCTGCAGCAAGGGATCTAACAGTATTCCGGTCTTATTTAAAGATTGCAGCCCACAGGTGCTTTAGCTATACCACATGCCTTTCAATCTTTCAGCATTATGTTACACTCCCCGAGGGGCTGGGAACATTTAGAGGCATAATTGCTTTGTAAATGTTAAGCTCAAGATGCTTAAATGAAATAGAACACTAAACTGCCCTACATCGGTCCGGGTGTGTAAACACAATATAGGGGGAAATGTGCACTTATAATCTGTAAAGAACAGGAAAACAGCGTTCCACCTCATAGAGGAGACTTGTTTGGGAATTTGCATGCAGCTTGTCAATAGATCTGGTTTCATGTAAAAAAAATAAAATAAACAGACCATATTATAAAAATAAAAACAACTGTTGTACTGTATAAGACAGAGGTGTCTAAAAACTGGTCCTGAAGGGGCACTGTGCTGTAGAGTTTAGTTGCAACTTGACTAAACACACCTAAACTAACACACTTGACTAAACACACCTAGTGTATCTGGAAGTTTCTAATACCTTATTTAGCTGGAGTTACACCAGACGTAGGTTGGGAGACCTCCAAGTAGGATGGATTTTGTTGCATGTAGGTTTGTTTAAAGAGAACCTAGAAGGTTTACTGCTGTTGCTACTGAGCATGTGCACCTACTTTTCTCCACTATATAAACAGACACATAGTTTTGAGATAAAGTGCATGATAAACACTGAAATGAACGATTTTATCATGTCTTACTATAGTCTTTTTAAAAATCTGAGGTTTGCTACCTAAACACTGATTTTAATAATCTCTGGATGATTAAAAATTATCATCAATAATCATTAGCATTATTAAATTAAAAATAAATTATCACTAAAATAATAATGGGCCTCACAGTGGCGCAGTGGGTAGCACGTTCGCCTCACAGCAAGAAGGTCGCTGATCGCTGGTTCGAGCCTCGGCTGGGTCAGTTGGCATTTCTGTGTGGAGTTTGCATGTTCTCCCTGTGTTGGCGTGGGTTTCCTCCGGGTGCTCCGGTTTCCCCCACAAGTCCAAAGACATGCGGTACAGGTGAATTGGGTAAGCTAAATTGTCCGTAGTGCATGAGTGTGAATAGGTGTGTATGGATGTTTCCCAGAGATGGGTTGCAGCTGGAAGGGCATCCGCTGCGTAAAACATATGCTGGATAAGTTGGCGGTTCATTCCGCTGTGGCGACCCCAGATTAATAAAGGGACTAAGCCGAAATGAAAATGAATGAATGAATAAAATAATAATTTATATCTCTCCACAGGTGCGAACACCAAGCCAGTCCCTGGAATGTAGAACAAGCTTGCAACCTTAGCCGGGTCATGTTTTATATGGAGATTTTTTTTCGCTTCATTGGCGAAATTTTAAGAACAGTTGATTTTGTTTTAAAGTGCAACTTGCGCAAAGGTAACCCACTTATTTTAAGGTAATTTTATGACACACAGCAAAATAATTTGGTTAAAGAGCGTACTGATGCTATGGTTTGATGAGTTCCCTGTAGGACAGGTCAGCAGTTATGAGATTTATTAATGGGATATAAATCTCTGTGAAATTGCCCCAAAATTATAACATAATGTCCTATAGCAGATTATTTATTTGAGGATGACGAGCAAGACTCATTCTTGGACAAAGGTGAGGAATTTGAAGAAAAAATTGTCTCATGTGCTAACTAAATATGTAAACACGATTGTCTGTGTATACAGCCAATGTAATGGTAACACATGGAAAATACTGTAGTTATAGATTTTATATTTAATATATTTATCAATATTACTATTAATATTACTAAATAAATATTACTACAATATTATTAATATTATATAATATATTACATATTTATTAACACTTTTACCTGAAATTTGATTTTACAAATAAAGCTGTTGTACCGAGCCCAATAGTTTATTTGTTCTTTATGCCTTTTGGACCATCACATTATAACATTTAGACCTGTTTTACAAGCTTTAAGAATTTTTCATAATTGTATCATATATCACTGAAAATAGGAGAATATCATCTTTAATTTGGTATATGGCACATAGTCTGAATAAGTATGGTTCAGATGTGTTGCAGTTTTAAATATAAGCTTTTCTTTAAATTGGATTTTCTTTGGAATCTGAAATAAATCAAATCTTTGACGTGGCCTGAACTCAGTCAGTATTAAAGATGTCATGGCTATATTTTCACAGAATAGTCTTTACGTTGTGTAGAATTTTTTATGTTAAAAACACCAAGTTACAAAAAAAAAAAAAGACTTTAGCTCGGTTTTCACAGAGTTGTTCACATTTTATGATCATTGTGATATTGTCTTTATTTTTTATTAATTTCTATTATGAGAACCAACTCCATTCTGTGCATTGCATTATGTGTTCTCAAGTCCTTCTGAGTTTGTTCTTCCAAGGTAACCTGACAAGACCGATCTCCTCAAGAATGCAAGTTCATTCTCTGCATTTTTGGAAATGAGAAACAGCTCCTGTCTCCCATCCTGAGATTACCTACTCCAGCATCCTTTCTTCCAGCTCTTTTGTTCTTCTACTCCAATCCTCCACCTGGACCTAGAAAGAAGTAAATACTTTTATTATATAAAGGTTCTGTAAGTGATCTGCATTTTGTGAACTCAGAACTTACCAGATTTTATTTTTTGATTTTCTAGACATTATTGAAATAACCCTGCTATTTTAACTATCTTTGTTCTGTTGCATATACTGTTGTCTCAAGAGTTTGTTGTTTTTGGTAGAAAATGCTGTTTTGACATAAAATATGTGATTTTTATATAACAATAGTACCAAACTAGTGTCGGTGTATTTTGCTATATCCTTACACAGCTTTAAAAAAACATTTTTAATCATTTGCATAATATGATTTAAGGTTAATAAGTCTCTTGATCAAATGAAACACATACTGTAATCACACAGGATAACAAGTAACTCAACCAGACAGTAATTTGTATTATGACTATGGTAACACACTAAATCTAAATTACTGTCTAAATTACAAAAAAACAAGAAGAAAACACAGGAAACACCGTAAAAACAAAAAGTCACTGGATAAATATAAAACACATCAGTTTACAACAACAAAGAGAAATTAATTGTTTTCCTTTTACAAAATGTAATATAAGTGTTTGCTGTCTCCAGAATGTGTCTAAAGTTTCAGCTCAAAATACCCATCAGACTATAAATTTATTATACTTTTCAGAATATGCCCATTTTGGGCTCAGAGCAAAGTGTAGATAAACATCAGATAAACAGCAGTCAGTGACAGACACTGATGAAGCAGAAATCCAGCTCATTAGTCAAAAATTCCAAGTAAGTGTATTTGATGTTTGATGTGTGATTTGTGGTGGGGTTTATTCAAGCTTTTCTAAAATGAGTCACACACAAATGCCTTCGCAGTACACACACGCATTTAACTTTATGCTGTTTTTGCTCTCCTGTATTGTTGCTCCTCATATATTAGTTTACTGACACTATGTGGCTGTGGTGATTCCAGCGGTTCTGAATTACATTGCAATTTTACTGTTTTTACTTTATCACAAACATGAACTGTTTTAAAAATGTTTTAAACTTGTAAAACTCATTCTTGATGTGCAGCTGATCACAGAGAGTCGGAACAGATCTTTTAATCCCAGTTTCTTTGCAAATCCTGTTCTGTGGACATGTTTATATGTGCTAATATGGAGACATGTTAATATACACGCCTGTCAATCAATACAGTAAACAGGGAAAACCACACTACGTCACATTGTGGTGGGCCTCAAAATCACTATGATTTGGATCCTACTTTAACGTCAGGAATTTAAAAAAAAATAATTGTTGTGTTTATATCTCAACAATATGACTGTGCACACACTATACCTACACACAGTTCTGTCCAAAACAGCTTCCAAAAGTTGGCATCACAGGTGCCCTTTAAAAATAAGGTTATAATGTATGTAATTTGCTATCACTGCAACATTAAGTGAAACATTTATTTATTTATTTACAAGTGCCCTATAGCCAAGTTAGCATTTACATGACAAAACACTATCTATAACAATATATTGTTAAATATTACTATTTAAATTAACATCTTTCAGTTCATATGATCCTTTAAATTGTTATTATGGAATTTAAATTATTCCAAAATGCTAATTAATTGTTAAGGAGCAGTTGTGCGATTAAAAGAAAAAGAAAAAAGATAACTTTGTGCTACATTATTTTCAAGATTGTTATTATTCTTTCTTTATTTTATTCATTTAAATGATATTAGAAACAAATGTCTTTACTGTCACCTTTTATCAATTTAATACATTCTTGCTGAATTAAAGTAATTATAATTATATTTTAAATATATTTTATAATTTAATGATAGGCGACGCGGTGGCGCAATGGGTAGCACATTCGCCTCACAGCAAGAAGGTCGCTGGTTCGAGCCTCGGCTGGGTCAGTTGGCATTTCTGTGTGGAGTTTGCATGTTCTCCCCGTGTTCGCGTGGGTTTCCTCCGGGTGCTCCAGTTTGTCCCACAAGCCTAAAGACATGCACTATAGGTGAATTGGGTAAGCTAAAATTGTCCGTAGTGTATGTGTGTAAATGAGTGTGTATGGATGTTTCCCAATGATGGGTTGCAGCTGGAAGGGCATCCGCTGTGTAAAAACAGTTGCTGGATAAGTTGGCGGTTCATTCCGCTGTGGCGACCCCAGATTAATAAAGGGACTAAGCCGAAAAGAAAATGAATGAATGAATTTAATTATAATTGGTGTTTAACAGACTGAAAGATCAAAACTTTTCATAAAAACAATACTAATAATAAACATTCAATATGAGTTTTGTTTTGACAGGACTAAAGTTTTAAATTGTTTTGTAGATTCAACAAAGCAAATAGACAAATAAATAAATAAATAATCCTGTGATGTGCTTATTTGAATCACTGGACTAATTGGTAATTCAGCAAAACATGTCATTCAACAACTCCTCACAGGTTGAACTGCTGAAAAGAGAAAGTGGCACAATTAAATTAGTTTTAAAAAGAACTGAAGAGAGTTATGTTCTGTCTAAATGGATATCTGCATATTGGCATTTAAACTGATGAATTAACCAGAGCACATGAATGATATAGTTTTTCATTTCAGTAATTTGTAATTGCGTATAATTACACCACATCAGCATATTCTTTAGTTATTATGCACCGGTCAGCATCTTCAAGTCCCTCGGTGATAAACACACACACACACAAAGAAGCAGAAATGCCATGTTTTCAGCATAAATACAGGTGTGCATCTCGTGCGTGGTACTCAGCAGAAGAGCAATATTTACAAGGGCACTTTCTTTTATCCACATTTCGTGGTTTGTGACATTGATTAAATAAGGCTCTGAAGTGTTGAATATCTTTTGTGAATTGGGCTCTCGCTTGCTGTCCATCCTAATCTTTGAGAAGTGAGAACAGCTTGCTCATGGGACGGAAAGGCAGCATTAAGAGGTATTATCAGGATTTTAATCGAGGTCCCTGCTGATGGGCCTTCAAAGACAAACAGCTGAAAGGATTTTACACGAGAGCCAAGTCAGGACTGATATCAGACGTGACCATGAAAAATGAACAGGCCATCGCTAAAGGCTTAAAAATGAGCAGACATGCAGCCTAGGCTTTTGTTCTGTGAAGTCAGTTCTGTGACTAAACATGGCAACATCACCTTTCACCTTTTGGCGAGGCTTGCTAGAAATGACTGTAGATTGAAAGGAGTATTGCAGATCTGATCTGAATGATGATTTGAAGGACATCTTTGCTTCCTCCTGTTTACAGACCACGGATGTCGGGTCATATAAAGTCACTGTCTTCTTATCCATTCTTCATTTTCTGGACACAGTGTGTCAGAGCTTTTGGCAAAATGCTCTTATGCCGCCTCAACATCATAGGATGTTTAAAGCACTGTAAAAAATACAAATAAAACAAATCGTTTTTCTTTGTTTTTTTGTTTGTTTAGTTATTGTCTTGTTTCTAGTTCAAATATACACTTTTTTTAAACCAATAAACATTTTCTAGACAAGTAAAGAAATTATTATTTCAAAATGAAAACAAGATTAATTTGGCTTGTTTTAAAAAACACTTCATTTGGACTTATACCTGAAAATAAAACAATGTTTTACTTTTCTAAAAAAAATCCATCTTAATTTTAATAATTTTAAGATATTTGGACAAGACAAAAACTATAAGCAAGAAAAACTTTTCTTTCTTTTTTATTTTTGCAGTGAGATTTAAGTGAAAGAGGTGAAAAAATTTCTTCTACTAATACAATGTACTAAAATAAATACACAAGCATGTTTTGTTTCCTTTTTTCAATTATACACAGCACTTAACTTTTTCACATTTTATGTTTCTACATTTTATCTTTTATGTTCCAAACATAAACATCTTAGCTAAAACCAGGCTAAATTTGGTCTATCAGTAAAAATCTAATGGACAGACTTCACATGTGTAGTCATTTATTCTTATCTATTTGATGACTATTTTTGTACTATTCTAAATTGTCTATTAGATTTTCAATGACAGCCCAAATTAAGCCTCGTTTTAGCCAAGACATCTTTGTTTGGACATATATTAAACGTTTAAACACAAAAAAGCTTGCTTGATCGATAATTTATTGAAAAATGAGTAATTATTCTGTTTATTATAAATAACCTTGCAAGAACACCAACACTGACAACTCTGACAACTCAAACAACAATAGTGGACAACAGAACTGGATGTCTTTCACAGTTTTACATTTAAATTTCTATTAATCTTTTACATTTTTACTTTAATTTATTTAGCAAATGCTTTTATCCAAAGCGACTTACAGCCCTGTACACGTGCCCAGCAAGCAGTTGGGGGTTTGGTGCCTTGCTCAAGGGTATCACCTCAGCCGTGGTATTGAGGTGGATATTCCCACCAACAATTGACTCTTACCTGCAACATTTGGAAGTGTTTTTAGTAATTTTTGTGTAATATAGTGTTTTTAGTCATTTTTGCAAATCCATGTTGTTGTCTGAATGTGAAAGGATTTACTGAGGGCTTACAGTAAAACGTTTGTTATGAAAGAGTGTTGACAATAATTTGTGTGACCGACATTATTGCCTATGCGTTTATTTTCTTTTCAAACTTAAAAATTGATGAGATGAGAGTACTTAAATTAATCACACGACATGACTGACTACCATTTGCTCAGTTACTATTCATTTTGTCATTATTCAATGCCTCCATAAAGCATGTTTTTATAAAGTTAGTTCTTGCCGTCCTGTGACAGGATTTTCTGCTTGAAGAAAGAACACAGAGATCATAGAATGCATGATTGGAGGAGGGAAAAAATATAATGGTATTCATTTATTTGTAATGCAGAAGTCAACATAATCTAAACATACAGTATATTGATTACCAAGGCACATTTAATTTAACATGCACTGCTCTTGGTAGTTTGTATTGGTCATTACGGAAATGAGCGGCTGTGTCTTTGTTCTTTAATTTGCAAAATTGTCAGTAGATCACCTGCAGAACCCATAGCTTTTTTATGGGATCGCACTCTCATTCTAATTTGCCTTGCTTAAAGGTGCCCTATAAAGAAAATCTGGGTATATTCAGGCATAGTCTAATAATAAGAGATCAGTATATGGAAATGGACATACAATGAGCCTCAGACACCATTGTTTCCTCATTCTCGTGTAAATTCCACAAGTGTAAAAGAGAGCGTCATCAAGAGAACAGACTCATATGTAGCTCAGAGATCATTACTATGCTTGCCTCAGACTGTGTTTGATAAGCAACAACATTTTCTAGTAAGAAAACAATGATAATTTCCACCCTTCGTTATTTTAAAGTTTGTAGGACTTTTATTTTGAAAAACGCAAGATGTTCAGCATACATCACGTTCTGTGTGTGTGTGTGTGTGTGTGTGTGAGAGAGAGAGAGAGAGAGAGAATTGCATGTCAGAGGGCAGCTCAATAATATTCAAGACACAATCCGTATATGGTCAATTATGGTCCTTCTGATTCTAGGGGTATTTTATGGAGTAATAAATGAGCATATAAAACCGTTTCTAGAGATTTTTTTTTTAACTTACCGAAACCATAAACCTACTATGTAGTATGCAGTATAAGACACCTTTGATAAATCAGTAAATAGGCACACTTCATCATGTGATCATGAACCAATCATAAGTGTCAATTTTGTGAAATAGACATTAAAAACATCACATGAAAGTTAATCAAATAACAATAATATATTTGAATAAAAAATGCATTATTATTATTATTATTATTATTATTATTTGGCAAGTCCGAAGAAATGCGCTATAGGTGAATTGGGTAAGCTAAATTGTCCATAGTGTATGTGTGTAAATGAGAGTGTACTGTATGGGTGTTTCCCAGTGATGGGTTGCAGCAGGAAAGGTATCCGCTGCATAAAACATATGCTGGATAAGTTGGCGGTTCATTTCGCTGTGCAGACCCCTGATTAATAAAAGAACTAAGCAGAAAAGAAAATGAATGAATGATATGATTATTAATATTAAAATAGCTAATTAACTATATTTTCACCAAGGATTAAAAAGCTGTACGCATGAGCAAAATGTTGAGGAAAATCAGCAATTTTAAATGAAATAATTAATAAATAAATTTAATAAAAAATATGTAAATATTTATATTAAAATATACATATATATTTTTTATATACTACATCTATAGTTTCTTGTTATGTCAAGCTCTAAAAACAGGCCCCTCAACAGACAGACAGACCAAATAAAATGTATTTTTGCCTATTGCCAAACCTGTGCAACAAAAGACTGGTTTTGTGGTCACGTATGCTTAAAAATGAACAAGCATGTGCAGCACATAGAACAGATCTCTGTCTAAATGACATCCCACCGTATGGCCAGGCTTGCTCTAAATATTTTTAGATGGGAAAGGACAGATACTGCAGATCTGATCCGAATGGCAGTTTGAAGGACATCCGTCTGTTTACAGTCAATGGTCATTGGGTCATGTAAAGTCACAGTCCTCCAATTCGTTCATCATCTTCTGGACACAGTCAGATACTGTCAGAGCTTCCAGGGGGCACATCAATGACTCTGTTTGATGCAGATGTAGGATCCCATTAAAGTCAAGGGGCAGAAGACAATGACAGAGCTGCCAGATAAAGAACATCACAGAGCAGAAGAAAAACAGTATGGGGTAGAGAGAGGCAGAGTGACACATGCACAGAGAGAGAGGGAGGCAGAGAGAGCGACTTAGGCAGCGGACAAAGAGCATGTTTAATGAAATCTTACAGACGATCGCATACTGAAAGAGCATCAGTGATAAGGCTTCTGTGTCTCCACGGGGGAACTTCTCGGGATTCATTGAATAGAAGACGTGCATACTGAAATCTAGCCCTGCTCCTCTGCATCCTCGCTTCCTTTGGAGTCTGCCAATCTGAACCTGACACAGATATAATAATATGCTAACATTAGTGGGGAAAAGTACAAGTAGAAGATTAACAAACTAAAAGTAAAAAAGTAGGGCTGGAAACTAAAGCTAGCACAATCAATAATGTAAGAATGTACATTTATTTTTTATCAAAGATCAATAAAGCTACATTCACAGTATGCAAAAGCCTTGAGATGCATTATTACTATTGTTATTATTATTATTATTATTATTATTATTATTATTATTATTATGATTGTTGTTGTTATTAAAATAGATAATAACAATATTATCACCAATGCATGTAATTTAAAGACTGAATCATTGAAATGTTAAAAAAAGTGTACTCATTAGACAAAATCAACTTAGACCTGAAAACATCTTATAAATTAATAAAGCAAATATTTTAAACAAAATCTATATTTTATATACTGCATCGACATTTTCTTGTTATGTCAAGCTCTAAAAAATCATGGATAAACATGCCCACAGTTTGACCGACAGACAGACAGACAGACAGACAGACAGACAGACAGACAGACAGACAGACAGATAGATAGATAGATAGATTTATCTTTCAGTGTGATATGGTTGTTTATGACACTAAGATATTTGAAAGACAGGCAAAATTTGCTATTTGAAATCAAGTTTGGTTCAGTTGTCAGATCTGGGGTTTCTAAGTGTCTCTGAATAATACCGTGTCTGAGGACAACAGCCTGATATTAACATTTATATTGAGAGTAAGGTAAGATTTCAATAGCTGTGCAAGCAGATAAAGGTCAGATTCAGTATCTTCACTGTTGTGTATTCAACAGATGTGATTCCTCCAAAGAAAACACTTACTGCAGGAACGGTTATGATTTGAGAAAGAAAATAAATAAATAAATGCATAATTCATCCTTCTTAGAATAGAGAGGCTCAGTGCTCCGTCATAAGTCTGCACCCGTAATACGCATACTAACAAGATCAAAGTCTAGTGTGGTGAAATTGCTTTCTACAAGCCACTTTCACACTAACAATGTTGAATGAGAGGAGACTTTGCTGTTTTTCTGAAGGTTTTCCAACAGTGCAAGGAAAGAAAGGTAATGAAAATGGTGGGATTCCTCCAAGCAGCCTTTAAAATGCAATGAGACAGTTTTATTATCAGTCTGTATACTCAAGATCCAATTGCAGCTGTAAATAATAAAACAAAACAAAAAATATATTTTTCATCGCCTTGCAAAATAAAAATAAATAATATCTTGTGTTACTTATGAAGATAGGTAATCTGTCTTTTGTCTAAGATGAGAATCCTTCAGGCTGGTCCTCTCTGTGACCATGAATAACCTGACTGAATTAAGTCTGAACTCTGTCTGTCCTTCCTTCAGCTCGTACCCTTTTAAATCCCAACTACAGCCCTGACATTTATGTTAGGTGCTGATTTATGTGTACAAACCAATATACACTCACCGGTCTTTATGTACACCTTGTTAGTACTGTGTTGAATCCCCTTTTGCCTTCTGTCTCAATTCTTGGCAAAGATTTATCAAGGTGCTTGAAACATTCCTCTGAAATTGTGGTCCACTTTGACATGATAGAAGAAAAGGGTGCATTTTCAAGCAAAAATATGTTGGTGTATAAAAGACCTTTAAGGTGCCATAGAATGCATTGAAGCAATATATTAAATTGTTCTCTGACATAGAAAGTATGTGGCTTGTGTAAGTGCAAAACATTTTGGTTTATTTAAGCTAGGAGTGATGGCATCAGATCTTTATGCCATCAGAGTAAACTAGTTTGCTCCAGGGTTGTGTTGTAGATGAAATACAGGCAACCGACAGAGATGTATTAGATTTAGTATTTGTATTTTGGTATTTGTTGGGTTTAACATATTTAAAAACAGAGGCAGGAATTAATATCAATCTCTGCATTTTTTAACTGAATTGACATTCTTTGACTTTCAGAATAGATGTGTTTGTACTCATTATTTCACAATGTACACATGAAACTAACAAAATATACATTTAAGCAGACCATATGGCATCGGAGGTTGGGTGGCATTGAATGAATTTAAAAATATTTTTATCCCACATTGTAAGGCTCCGTTGTTGACGGGAGACATGATGAGACGAACACGGGATATAATAACAAAACGGGTTTATTTACAAAAACATTTACTGATAACAAACACTGGGTACAGGCAGACAGGACAAGGGCGACAGGACGAGACAACCAAAGCAACCAAAATACCGGACAACGAAGGACACAGACGAAAGCGTATAAATAGATAAAGGGATGATTAAACTAATGAAACACAAGAAATGAACACAGGTGAAACAAATGGACACTGATGGTGGCGGGAAAGACAGGACAGAGAAATCACATGACGAAAACAAATGATGACACTGACGAACACTGACAGTACCCCCCCTTTTGAAGGCGCGTCCTCGCGCCTTCAACAGGAAACAACAAAAACGGAGGGTAGAAGGGGAGGGTACAAGGGAGGAGTCTAAGGGAGAACCAGGAAGGGAACTGGAGCAGCAGGACCCAGGACACAGCCAGAAGGACGGCCCCGGGCGGAGTCGAGGAAGGGAGGGACCATGGAGGAGGAGTGGCTGCCGACTCCAGGGGGCCGACCGAGGGAGACGCCGCTGATGGCGGTGGAGCCCAAGGAAGGGACGGAGAGCCGTAGGGCGAAGGTGACACCGAGGTCTCTGAGGGCCGGGCGAAGCAGGCGGCTCACCCGAGCAAGGCGGCGGCGGGGTTGCGGAAGCCCGAGGCGTAGCCAGAGCGACAGAGGACCAAGGCGCAGCTGGAGGTAAGGAGGAGCTCAACGCAGCCGGTAGGACGGTGCGACGAGGTGCAGCCGGAAGAGTGGAGTCCAGAGGCGAAGGAAGGGCGACGACTGACCAAGGTGGAGCCGGAGGGACGAGGGAGCCTGGCGGAGCTGGTGGGCGGACGGCCCACAACGGAGACGAGGGAGGAGTGAGCTAACGCGAAGCCCTAGGGTCGAAGGGCCTCGGTGGAGTCCGCAGCTCGGCGGTTGCAGGAGCTGACGCTGGGTGACACCCTCCAGAGGGCGACGCAGGCAGGTAGCACCCACAAGCGAGCTCCATTTCTGGAGCTAGAGGGCGAGCTGGGGGGCTGGCGGACTGCAGCAGTGCTGGAGCTGGATGACTGGCTGCAGGTATGGGGGACCGTGGGAAGCTACTCATGACCCTGGAGCTGAGGCTTTCTTTAGAAGGCAGATTAAAAAACTGTATGGAAACAGTTGAAAATTGCTGTGTGGAAACAGCGGAAGGTTATTGCTGTTGCATCCTGCTGGTGGATGGTGTTGCTTGGCTGGTCACTGGGTCGGGAGTGGCACTGACGAGATCTTCCTCGAGGAAGGCGGTGAGTTGACATCTTTTACTCGCCAGTGTCCACTCCATACTTGCGGCGATGTTGCCCCGAGGACCATCTTCGGATGATCGTGCTCTGCTAGAGATGATGGGCGTGCAGAGCACGTCGCCCAGAAAGCTGTTGGCAGTTGCTCGAATATGGTCCTCAGGGCTGCTCTCCCCCTGCTCCAGCAGGCGGTGAAGACGAACAGGAAGGTGGATGGGGTCCAGGGAAACACAAAGGGGAAAAAATAAAACACTGAGGGGCAAAAAGACTATAAAAAGAAAATCGGGGGAAAACACGCCGCTATTTTTGGGTCCGGTATTATGTAAGGCTCCGTTGTTGACGGGAGACATCATGAGACGAACACGGGATATAATAACAAAACGGGTTTATTTACAAAAACACTTACTGATAACAAACACTGGGTACAGGCAGACGGGACAAGGACGACAGGACGAGACAACCAAAGCAACCAAAATACCGGACAACGAAGGACACAGACGAAAGGGTATAAATAGATAAAGGGATGATTAAACTAATGAGACACAAGGGATGAACACAGGTGAAACAAATGGACACAGATGGTGGCGGGAAAGACAGGACAGAGAAATCACATGACGAAAACAAATGATGACACGGACGAACACTGACACACATTTTGTGATCTGACAAGCTGTGAACACACCATTGTTATGCATGGCTGCCTGCTTCACATAACTGCTCCTTTACTTCCTTACAGTCTGTAAAGTTTTCAAAAGAAGAGTCCCACATAGTAAGTATAATACAAGCTTAGATAAACTTAAAAATAATAAATACATATATTTTTATAATCTTACTAGGACATGTTGTGGCCAATAAACTATGCCTGGGGTGTGCATAATAATGATACTGTGTGAATAGTCACAGTCTGTTATCGGGATTTTAGTCACAGGATTTATGCCAATTCCATGTACTAAACTCATATTATTCAACTCTTACATAGATGGATCCAGATTTTCATTCTATGACACCTTTAAAGTGTCATTTTTACTAGTTTGAATATCAGCAGGTTGCGACCACATCTTAATGCCTAAATGCATTGAGTTCCTGGCATTTGATTGGCAGATTATTTTGTTTGCATTAATGGGCAGATAAACAGAAGTATCCATTAAAGTGGTCAGTGAGTCTAAATTTACTTGTATACAACCTGTCAAATGTTACCTGATAATTGGTCCATTTGGTACTTGTGAGTGTAAATATATCTTCATTTCACAAGAATTTAATCAAAATGTCTGCCTTGGCCAGGTTTGGCCTAATTAATTCCCTGGTATCTATAGTACAATGTATTCTCCCCTAAGCAGCAGCTCTTGTTTCTGAAGTGTTTTTCATGAAAATGAGATTCAAGTCACACTCTCTGTATGTGTGGACGTGATCTGGATGTTAGATTTCAACAGCCAACCTTTCCTAAAAAAACAACAACAAGAACAACAACAACAACAACAACCACAGTTTGTGGACAAGTCTTTTAACACGCTTCAATATCTTTAGCAATTCCAAACATACTCACCCGCTCTAGAGTTTCTGAAAATGAGATATTAATCATATATACGATCCTATTAAAGTCTTAATACCCCCCTTAGAATAATCTGAAATGGATGCTAAAAATGTGGTGGGATTTGATCCAATCGGAGTCCAATAAAGAAGCCAGTATTTCACGCCAAAATGAATTTAATAAGAAGGCATTGATTTGAGTTTCTTTTCCAAGACAGAATTTTAAGAGCAGCACCAGAGATGATGTTTCCGTGCAGTCATTCATCAGGCTGGCATTATCACAGTGAATCTGGATTCATTCACTGACAAGGCAGAAGGCGCTCAGACAAATTCCCATCATGTTGTGCATTGTGTCTGGCACGTCTGTTGATTTGTCTTTTGGCTTTTTGAACACTTTTTCATTAGCAAATAATTTGATTAGAGCAGAGTGGATGCCTGACATTAAAATGTCCCAGATGCTTCAAATTGGAGCATAACAAGGTTACACTTTGTTTCAGTGGTGCCCTTTAGACAATCTGTTGACTGTACACTGTAAAAAAAAAAAAAAAAGGTAAAACTGTAAAATAAATAAATAAATAAAATGGATAATTATATACCAACTTAATGATTTAATAATAAGGAAAAAAAAGATGCATTGTGCTGTAACGAATTTTGGCTTAAATGTAC
>CAIGQW010052771.1:4446992-4476615 GCA_903798125.1 Danio choprae
TAACATTTCCCAGAGATGGGTTGCAGCTGGAAGGGCATCCGCTGCGTAAAACATATGCTGGATAAGTTGGCGGTTCATCCCGCTGTGGCGACCCCAGATTAATAAAGGGACTAAGCCGAAATGAAAATGAATGAATGAATGAATATTTAGATTTAACATACAATTAAATGTAGATGAATAAATATAACAACAACTTTATCCCCTTGACTGAGTAGATTCTTTTTATTTTAATCTTTTTATTTGAAAAGGGAAAAATACTTCGTGAATTAAGAGAATAGTTTCAGAAGTTTTAGGTAGTTTTAATGAAGCTGGTACCAACAAGAAGATCTTTTACCATTTTCTGTGACGCAAAACAGAGACAGTCCATGTGGTATAAAATAATTTAATGACTAATGAATAACAAACAAAATGAACAATACATAAAACAGAAAAGTGAAGACATGTACAATTTAGGTAAAGAATAGCCATATTCACTCAGTTCACACACAACTAACAAGTACCACCAAGCATCAATCAAGGCAGTTTTAGAGGGCCAGACCAATACAGTTAATTTGGTAAAAGAAAATAAAAAAACATTCTGTGAAACATTTTTTAACATTATTTAATAAACATTCATAAAAACTCTATCATTTAAAAAAAAAATCTATTTTACACAAACAGTATTTTAAAGACCAGCATCACAATATTAACTTCATACAAATGCCATGAGGTTGTTTGATTTCTTCAACTTAGTTAATTTTTATTCGTTCATTCATTTATTTAGGTACAATTTTTTTCATGTTCAATGAGAGAATTTTAGCCTGTGTTGGGCTGAACAAGTGCACTGAAGTCAGGTTGAATGTGAGGTGGATATGTGATGTAATGATCATCACTGAGAGAGGATCTGTAATTTGAGGTAATTAGTCTACCTTTATTATTGTGTAATTCCATGCAATGTGTAAAGCTGCCTGGTTGATTCTTGTCACTTGACTTAACTCGTGCCACCTGCAAAACGTGAGCATGACAAACCGCATGTGATACCAAACAAAATTTAGGAGTACATTAAACATGATTCATGCGTCCCTACAATATATAAATGCCCCAAAAGGCCAGGCCAATGCAAAGAACATATGACAGAACATACAGATTACACAGTAGAGAATCGTTAAAGTCATGAGAGGGGACCCAGATACCATTTTAGGGGAGTAATTAATCTTTCACCTACAACCTTAGATGTTACAGTAGTAATCATAGCTTTATATATCTTGGTAATATCTTGAGTTAAAATTTATATTCATATATTTAAATATGCTTAGTCAATGTGTTAATTTGAAGTGCAAAATCGATCAAGTGTTACATCTACATATTTCATTTTTTTGCGTAACATGCCTAAAGAAAAAAAATATTGGTTTTGCTAATTCAATTGGATATGCAGGATAGTATAGATCTAAATCAGCTGAGAAGACAGATGTCCACATAGTAACATGTTTCAGAACATTATGGCGAGTATTGATAAATTAACCTATTCTCCAAAGCTACTGCTTTTCGGACTTGGTTGAAACCCTTTAATAGTTTAGAAATATACTGTAGTAAATGCGTAAATATACACAGCCCCCTCTTCTTTAAATACAAACATGGCTTTGACTTTTCTGCACATATTCACACAAGTTGCAGAACAGAAAGAAAGGGAAAAATGGGAAAGTTTAAGAGAATAGGATTAGAGTGCAATGATTAAAACACCACATTTGTAAGACCTAACCAAGTGAACCAACAATAATGAATTTGACCCTTTTATTGTTTCTTAGACATGGTTACATATCATATCATATCATATAATATTGTATAAACCAGTTCAGCATGAGCCTGGAGGCATTACTTGTGCTCATTGAGTGTTGTGGAGTATATCTCAAGGACTTCCTTTGTGCTTTGTGGAGATAAGTTCCTATGTGGGTTCGCTGGTGGTTTGTTTGCCACTGTGATATCTTAAGAGGTCAATCCAATGGAGCAAAGTCTCATAGTTCAGGTTTGAGGTGTATAAACACTATAATCCTGTAGACTGTGGTTTCAGGTCGCAACTCATCTTAAAGTAACTAATCATATACTGCATTGATTTCGTAAGTTAAATTGTTTTCTTACATCTACTGTACATATAAGCTATGTGGCTTAGGTGAATTTAAAAAATCTCCATAAAGGGTTTTATATTCTCATTTATTTCCCATAAAATATGCCTAGAATCAGAAGGTCCATATGAAGAGTTCATATGCAAAAACCATCTGAAATTTTCTTCTAAAATGAACAATTATTCCCAAGCTCCTTTAGTTTTATTAATTTTTTTTTCTGGCAAGAATAGGTTCTTTTCATTGCATTTAGAGTGAAATAACTAAACATAAACATAGGATTTTGAGAAAAATGATCATTTTAGAAAAAAATTCAGACGGCACTTAGAGGTTTTTGCATCTGAACTCTTCATATTGACCATATTTGGAATGATCATGAATATTAATGAGCTGTGCTCTGATGCATGCAGCCTGCGCTTTCTCTTTGTGTTCGATAATGTGAAGTATTCCTTTTGACTGTTGTTCAAAAAGAGTGACTTTGCTAAACTGGGGCTTGGAGTAGCTGTAGCTCAATCAGAATTTTAAATAGCCCTGTTTTAGTTCCCTATAAGTGTGACCAGATGTCCCATTTTATTCCTAGGAGAGTCCAATATTTCTGCTCTGTGAAAACTGTCCAGTCAAAGGTAGGTTAACCAAGCTCGAAATTTACATGAGAACAATGAAACGGTGGTGCTTGAGGTTCACAGTAGGGCCATTTATTCAACTCTTCCTAGTTATACCCAGATTTTCTTTATAGGACACCTTTAAACTGGACTCTCGTTGGAAAGAAAATGAAGAACAGTAAAGTGAGATGGGAAAGTTTGAGGCTGTCCATTCTCATCAAAGTCTCTTCTTGCTATCCATCTATGGGACTCAACTGCTTTCTGTAGAACTGCTGGAACTATAGAGAGATTGTGTGTATGTTTATTAATCCATCTGATTAAAAAAGTGCTGACCAATGAGGTAATTTCCTTGGTTTGGGGTGTGATTAATCAACATAAATCTTAATTATATGCTGCGCTGCCACCCGAACTATGCCGGATGTATCGAGTGCTGTCGTAATAGTTTGTGTAGTGTTCCCGGAATGGGTACACTACAAAGCGTGGGATGCCTGAGACAAAAAAAAACACCAAAAAAAATAAACAGTTCAATAAACGATGACCTTTCCTGGAGGTGTAAAAAATGCTGGAATTTATTTACAAAGGTGATGATAAAAACGTCCAGTGTAAAGTATATGTACAGTGACCCATTCTCCAAAGATGTATGTACAAGAAAAATAGCAAAAATATACAAGGTATCAAAATAAAAAAACTAAATATAAAGACTTATATTAACTCAAAAATAAACAAACACTATATCCACAATATATTATAGAGTATCCAACACAAAGATAATTGCTCACGGTTCTGCCACAACACACTTGCTAGCCAGGTAAACTGACAAAAATCTTAAGTCTTGAGTCCTCTTAAATAAGCCAGACCCGGGACATACCAACAATAGGTAAGAATCATTCCTCATACTTTTTCCTCAATCACCTAAGAGGAATACATCTCAATATAATAATTACATCTGTAAAACAGATACTCAAACAGATAACAACATGAATACAGAATATTAATTTGATGAACATCACTCTCCTTTAACAGGGCGATCAGCTACAATGGCTGTACCCTAACACAAAGACAATGGTATGGTTGGAGCTTCAGTGCGTGGTGCCACCATGGGGCGGCTTGTGATGTCATAAGCCGACGCGATTTCTGCGCTCGGTTTGGCCGGCCCAGCACTGAGGTCCAACTTTCCTGGACAAACAAACAAATGTACAAACAAAGACACGAAGACAAGGTGTGTGTAAATGTATGCTCAATGTAACTGGAGGGAATATGGAGAAGTGGAGGAAATGACTGGATGCTGTGAGATGACTTGTGCACTTGGCATCTGCAGTGAACGGAGGGCAGAAGTACGGGTAAGTGCCAATGTAAGTGTGTGTGTGTGAGTTTGTGTACCAGCGCGGCCGTCAAAAAGACGGTGGGAAGAAGTCTCACTTTTTCACATTATCTTCCCCCTCTTCCAGCCACGTAGTGTCGGGGAAATTTTTGCACAGATCCAGTGTGGCTATGTAGCAGGCCTGCCTTATCCTCTCCAGCAAGTAATCGATCCTCTGCATGCGGTAAGCGTCAAACCTGGATTGAGCATTTAGCTTCCTAAAGTCTACACAGATCCTTAAAGATCCATCCCTTTTCAGGACGATGACTATAGGACTGCTCCATTCTGATGACGATGGTTCAATTAGCCCCAGTTGCTTCATGGTTTCTAGTTCCTCCAGTGGATTTAACAGTTTTTCAAGAACCAGGTATGGTCGTTGCCTTGATGGTGTGGTGTCTGTCAGGTGGATGGTGTGCTGGGTTACCTACGTTCTTCCTGGTCTTTCCTGAAACAATAATGGGTAAGCATTGAGTACCTCCTTTAACTCATGCCCCTTGCCCTTGTCCAGGTGATCCAGCTATTGCTCAGCAGCTTGTCTCGGTGTAACCATCTCCTCAGCATGTTTATCTTCATCCTCGTTCACCTCTCTCACAATCAATACTTTCTCAGTTTCCTTCTTGGTCTCTCTCCACTCCTTTAGTAGGTTGATGTAGTAGACCTGTCGATTTTTCTTCTCTGGATGGAGAATCTCATAAGTGACTGGTCCCATCTTCCTTGTCACTTCATATGGCATCAAGTTTGTTTGTGGATGTAGGTAAAAGTAACAGTTCCAACCTTTTGCCCCGGCTGGAACTGGCGAAGATGACTTTTCTGGTAATTCCATCTCTTCTGTTTTCCTTGCGCTTTCTTCAGATTCTCCACTGCTTGGTCCAAGTAGGTCTCTAACCTCTCATCATCAAGATAAAACTGATGATGCTGAAGTTTTCGTCCATGCCTTCTTCAAAATGTCCAGCGGTCCCTGGACTGGCCAGCCATACATTAATTCAAATGGGGCAAAACCTGTGGAAACAGCAAGAATGGTAACCATTTGTTCCAGTCTCGTCCTGTGTCACATATACACGTCTTTAACATCTGAAGTCTGCTTCAGTGTCGCGTTGAAACATTCAACCAGCTCATCCATCTGAGGGTGATACGGTGTTGTCCTCAGTGCCTTGATGCCTAGCTGCTGGTGGAAATGCTTAATCACACGTGACATAAAGTTAGTACCTTGGTCAGTAATAATCTCATCAGGGATTCCTACCCTGGAAAATAGTTCAGTGAGAGCCTGCACAACTTTAGTAATGGTGACTGTGCAAAGTGGGAATGCTTTAGGGAAATGAGTGGCATAATAACAAACAACAAGAATGTAGCGATGTCCAGCACTACTTCATTCTAGTGGTCCCACTAAATCCATGGCAATGCTCATATTCCTTGACCCATGTCCTGGTATCCAGATCTATAACCCTCAGCAGTTGCTTCATGATAATTAGCTCACCGATCTCGTCCTTAGAGTAAAGATCTGGTTGAACCCAGCGCTGATACAGGCGTTTCAGGCAATTATATGTTTCAATTAGGGACTCTCCTTCCATCGTTGTAGCCGCCCTGAAGTGCTGACAGTAGGTTTCTGCAGACACGTTGTAGAAGTTTCTGCAGAAGAAAGTCTTATAATTGTACATAATCATCAGCACTGACCTCCATCCATCACAAGATATGCCTCGAGCGCTCGACCAGTCAGTAATGGCACCAGCAGACAGCTCCATTCCTCCCGAGGCCACTGCCATGTTCGGGCCAGACATTCAAATTATAGATAGCTTTTGATGTCATCATCCGCCTTCAATGGTGGTAACGGCGTTTCTGGATGACTCTTCCGCTGGGCTTGGTGGTGGGGAAGGTGGTGGCAAAATTTTCGTTGCATTGGAAGCTCCGTTTTCAGTATTAAGTCAAGAAGTCCCCACAGCTCATGAAGAAACCGCTCTTCTCTTGCTTGCTGCGCCTCGAGGAAATCCCTCATCATACTTGCCATGCCCTCACTGATCTGAGTAGAAGCCTCACCAGTCCTGAGACGCTCTGTAGGTGCCTCCTCTCCCCCAGATGACAGCTTACGCCAAGCTGCATCCTTCACCGCAAATCGTAAACCTGTCCTTCTCCCTTCTTATCTTCTTCTGGGTGCCAATCCCACTTCTGAGCCCTATGGCTCTTAACAGGCTATAGTTTAGGTGTACAGTTAATTAAAAATAAATTAAAGAAAGAGGATGAATTTTACTTTCATACCAAATAAGATACATTTACTACAAACCAATCCATAATTTCATGCATTCACATTTCTTTAGCATAAAATTTTATTCCAGCGTTAGCCTTTGTGGCCGGATTTTTCTGTGACATTCTCTTCTTGCATGGATATTTTAAATAGTTTTAAAAAGAAAAAATGTGGCAGACCAAATCTGAATGAACACTGATTCATTAAGATTGTAAGATAATAATGTGTAATGATTTTTCAGTAGTAATTGCACAAACACAAAATCTCATCAAATGTGACTTCAGATGAAAAACAATTATGGAGGATGATTATTTTCATACATCAATCATCTTTCTTAATAATCAATTTCTGTGCTGTGTTTCAACTATAAAAGCATGCGATATCCAATTGGCAAAGCCTGTTTGGTTCAAATGACCCAATAGTGCTCAAATATGACCCATATTCTGGGTATGGCATCAGGGAGGCTACAATTCAATCAGCAAAAATAAAATAATTATAATGACAACACACAGTTGAGCATGTTTTGAATAAAAAGTCAGTTCATTATTGGGGGCAAAATTTGGGTTTATAAACTACAAGTGTGTTGCCAGACTAATGCATACTTGTTTGTCTGTTGTGACTGAGACGTCAAACTAACAAAACAAACTATTTCAAAAAAGAAAAAAAAAGTACTTACTTAAAGCAATGCAGACAGACCACTACCCCAAAAAAACAAAGGAGAAAAAAAATGGTGCATTAAGTTGTTTTAGTTTTCGTTTTTTTTTTTCCATGTGTGCACAAAGTTTTCTCATAGCTTCATAAAATTATGGTTGAACAGTGAACACTGATGGCGCATGGGTTGTTTTGATGATGTTCTTTCCATGTTTCAGGACCCTTGCTGTCATGTTCATCAAAAATATCCTAATTTGTGTTCATATGGTGAATGAAGGTCGTATGGGTTTGAAACAACACAAGAGTGATAAATTATAGAAATTGTGAACTATTATTCACTTTAAACAGACAGTCTACTAGTACTAAAAGAGTGCTATAAAGATGTTGTTGCAAAGTTATATAATCAAAATAAAGTGCCTAGCACAAAAAAATGACAGTCTGATTCCCACAATATCCGCCTTCAGACAACAAAGGACAACAACATGGAGCCCATAAAGACATCATAATTGCATCATAATACATAGTCTGACTCTGGATGAGGATGGATCAATTTTTCAGTTCATCTGACAGCATACTTTGTGGGTTTTTTTGGGGGGGGGGTTTTTTGAGGAAAAGGAAAAGTAATCCACCTTCCTTCCTCCTGGCCAAACATAAATGGAGGAAATGATGCAATCGTACTGACACATGCTTAGAAAGATGTGATTGTTATGTGCAATCTGTTTGCCAAGCCTTACAGCATCTCTGCTACCCTCACTTTTACAGTTAGCCTGCGAGATGGCGACAACAGCTTTGAAGGTTGCTTTGAATAAAGATGCATATAAAAAGGAATTCGTTATTAGATCCCATAAAGCAAGAAGAGAACCACATGGGGAAAAGTGAAAGACAAGGTGAGGAGCGGCAGCACCAGATCTAATTAGATAAAGGGGGATGCAGGGCTGCTTTCATGCTCTGCTGAGGATATCAAATGACCTGCGGGTCGGTGGATAGGCAGTCTCTCTGGAGGTCAGTCAAGGTAACAAAGGATTTGGCTTCAATCGAAAGAAAGCTTCTGATATACGCCAATCATTTGTAAAGACCAGGCAGCAAGTGTGTGTGGAGAGAGCAAAGCTTCATTTTTCTTTTTTTTTCTTTCTGTTCTATAGTGAAAAGATCTTCAATGCTCTGTTTCAAAACCTGGTCAGTTGACTAGCAATTTAGAGTATCAGAGGCACTTTCTTATCCTGTTTCAAAAGGAAAATTCTGAGGAAGAATCTTTTATATGTGTTCTTTACAGAGAAAGCAAATGTACAGTATAGTGCACTATGGCAAACTTAATTGAAATAAAATCCCATATAGTGGTTGCAAAAAATTGTTTGTTTGCATAGCACTGTAGACTAGCATTTATTCACTAATACATTTTCCCTTACATTCTTGAAAAGTTAATAAGGTAGTTCATCATTCATTTTCATTTCGGCTTAGTCCCTTTATTAATCTGGGGTCGCCACAGCGGAATGAACCGCCAACTTATCCAGCATATGTTTTACACAGCGGATGCCCTTCCAGCTGCAACCCATCTCTGGGAAACATCCATACACACCCATTCACACTCATACACTACGGACAATTTAGTCTACCCAATTCACCTGTACCGCATGTCTTTGGGCTTGTGGGGGAAACTTGTGGGGGGCACGCCAAAACAGGGAGAACATGCAAACTCCACACAGAAACGCCAACTGACCCAGCGACCTTCTTGCTGTGAGGCGAACGTGCTACCCACTGCGCCACTGTGAGGCCCTAATAAGGTAGTTATTGTCATGTTTGTACTATAGCCAATCAGACAATAATTTAAAAAAATCTTAGGAGGGCTAATAATATTGATTTTAGCAGTTATAGTATAGGCATTCACGAACAATGACCAATATGATTATGATAAGATAAATAACCAGTAGCACATGGTATATATTAAATTTATGTATATATAATATTCTGTAAGTTTAAATAAATGCTAAACTAAAAGAATGACAAAATAGAGGAAAACTGTACACTATAAAGTGATCATCAAACAATGAGAGACATTTTTAGCACCAAATCATCATATTGGAATGATTTCTACACAGTTTTGTAATGTGACACTCAAACAAACTTTGCCATCACAAATAAATTGCAGTAGTATTTCACTGATGTTTCCCAAACAAAGGTTTGGGGTCAGTAAGATTTACAATATAAATATATATATTCAAATACACATTTGTATTTTGTGCAACCCTTTTTATTTTACTTTAAAGAGTTCAGCTGATTTAACAACATGCTAACATCAAATACATGTAGAAATCGATACTCAATAAGTTCATTAGCCAAATGTGTTTCTGTGATCCTGTAGGTAGCGTTTAGGCCACTTACCAAATTTTAGAAACAGAGACTGAGTCTGTATTGCGCGTGAGACCCATGAAGACATTATAATTACACCACTCTTACCCTGTTCCATAAATGTTCTCTAAATTATCAGAGCAGTTCATTAGCATGTGCACAATATCTTAGTGCATGTCTATCTAATCAATTGGTTAAGCCAATTCAGTGGCTTAAGTTTAATTATCAAATCCCTCAAATTATTACTGGTCTCTGACAATTAACCCCGCTGAGAAAGAATCATCTTAGGGTCATTTTCCTTGAAGTTTTGTGATAGCACTCTGCAATATATTTTCTTTTTTTCAAAACTGAAGACTTTAAAATGCTGCATGAATATTGTAATCATCTGGGCTGACAGTATGAAATTATGCTTAATGTTTACTCGTACATTAGACCAAAGACAATGATGCATCATTCAATGTGTAAACCTGTTATCATAAACAATACAGTGCTGTGTTATTGGCAGGAAGGACAGGCTTTCTCAAGTTAAAGCTGAAAAAGCTCTTCACGCTTGTTTCCATGGAGATGATAGGAGTTTGACGGAGCTGTTTGACTTTTAAAGTTAGTTCAAGATGTCAAATGTCATGGACAAAGTCAGACTTACAGGTAATTGAAGATAACTGCTGTACGACCTTATCATTTCTTTCTATAATATTTGATATTTTGACTTCTGAAGGACATGGAAGATGGACAAGAACGTGTAATTTTGTATTTTTTATGTGCAAAATGAATTGCTGTGTAACTACTAAATATTTTGATGTCTCAGATCAGTTACTCTGCTTTAAATAGTGTTTCACACTCACAAATGAATATAATCATGGTCTTGATTAAAAGATCCCTGAATAGTAACCTGCTATCTTCTAAATTGTAACCTGACACAGACTCTATAAAAGAACTGTCAAAAACGAATCATTTGCTGTAAGGAAATTACGAACATCTTTTCTTTTAAAAATGAATCTTGCTTGAAAATGAAAATAACCTTGATTAACAATGTTGACTGATTGATTGATTAAAGAATCTCTCTCTCTCTCTCTCTCTCTCTCTCTCTCTCTCTCTCTCTCTCTCTCTCTCTCTCATCTCTATTTGTTTTTAAATTAAATATTATTATAAAAAAATACCAATTTGCAACATCAAGCAGCATAACGAGTTGTATTGTGTGATACAAATTAATGGAAGCTAATAAGGCTTTGGCACATTTAGGTTACATTGGCTGCTTCCACTTAAAGCAGCACTGTGTACGTTTTCAATCTAACACACTTACAACTTCGGGTGAATAAATCGGTACACACAGCCCAACCGAGCCCTGCTATCAGAACCATGGACATATTTAGAAATGAATGGATCAATCTAGTTTCCCAGTGATGGGTTGCAGCTGGAAGGGCATCCGCTGCATAATGCGTAAAACATATGCTGGATAAGTTGGCGGTTTATTCCGCTGTGGCGACCCCAGATTAATAAAGGGACTAAGCCGAAATGAAAATGAATGAATGAATGAATGAATGAATGGATCAATCTAACTGGAAAGTTCCACAGTGTTGCTTTAAGGTGCAATATATAAGATTGACACCCAGTGGTTGAACAAGGTATTACATTCCTAATTAAAAAGCCCCTCTGACCACAACTCCATGTAAATGCATGTTGGCAAATTGACGACACCAACACCCCCTGAAATTTTCAAAATGGTTTCTATTTCTCACGACTAAACAACAGCATAACTTGCTATTACAATGATCATCTCAGGTACTGATTATGTGCTTTATTCAGTGTTAAATGCTAAAAATGATAGTTTGAACACCATTTTATGTGACATTTATTGCCATACTGAAAGCAGCAGCAGATAGTTAACCTCAGATCTTGAAAATAAAATAAACATTTTAACGTTAGAATGGTGTCTCAGACAGTGCAAACCAACAAATATCAGTCACTCAGCCTTTATTTCTGATAATGTTAAAGAGGTTTAATATTAATTAATTAAATTATAAGTCTTACCTTTTTTTTTTTACCATTACCATGACAGTTTTTCCACTTTAATAACAACACTGAGTCTGACTCTACACTTTAAAATAAAGCATTCTACGTAATTAAAATGGGTCCGACATTATGTGGCCTGTGCTGACACATGCATATGAATCCTCTCTGTGCTGCAATTTCACTGAACTAAAGTGGACCGTAGCTGCATGTTGCAGTGGTTAGTGGTTCCTGTGACTTTAATACAAAAACAAGCTTCAGTCATTGCATAGGAAATATTATTTACATTGTCTCTATCCCTATACTGTACTATTCACCAAATATTCACTTAGTTTGAACGCTCTTTGATGAGTAAATAAATAACCAATTTCACAGCATCAGCAAAGATGATCCGAAGGTCAGAAAATTTGATGGTGACATCAAATAATTTGTTGATTAATTTTTGCGAGAAGTGACAAAGCTAAAGTTTCAATGTTTATATCTTCTAAATGGGAAAGGTTTGGAGCACACTAGCTTATAGATAACCTTAAAGGCAGAGACACACAAAGCTGATAGTCGGCCTTTGGGCAGCAACAGGCTGTTGGTAAGTGTCTGTCAGGCTAGTTTGTTTGGTGAGACCTCTCATCTGGCTTGTGTTGGAGTGAGTTGGCCAAATTCAGCATGTATAATTGCTGTTGTTTGAGCAGCTTTTTGGTCTAGATATGGCCATCACAGTGTGACAACACTTAGTTTTTGTCACCACTAGTTCTTTGGCGTCGACTCGGTGTATCCCAGGCTTTAGACTAAAATATTTAATACTACATTTCAAATAAAATATAGTAATATAGGTAATTTAGTTTTTGCTGAAAATTACAACTAGTAAGAATAACAAATAACAAACCTTCCAATCCAGCAGGATTTTCCTCTCTGTATTGCTGTTATTATGTCTTAGACTTACACATCCCAAGAAGCAACAATACTGACAGAGAGAACACTTGAATCAATATTCAAGCCCTCAGCACACTGACAACTAACTTAAGCACACACTGCTCTACTAGCTATAGAAACTCAGAAACCCGCTTCTCTGCTGACCAACTCAACCAGTCTTTTTAACCGTCAAAATACCTCAAATACAGCAGGCCAATGATGATGTAATATTTTGCAATACTTCCTCCTCGCAAATAGTGCCTGAATGGCCTCAAACAGTGCAAAAACTAAAAAATGGATCAATAAGAAAAAGGTCATTTAGTAAAACGATTTGGGGATGTTTTTTTTGTTTTTGTTTTTGTATAAAACACTTTTCCTACACTGTAAAAAAATGATATGACAAAAATCAGGTTTCAGCTAACTTCTTGTTTAGTTATACAAGCAGCAAGATTTTTTTTACAGTGCAAAAAAAGATGATTTTGTTCCACATTTGGAACTACCTTTAAATTGTTTCAGTTATGAACGTAACCCTCGTTCCCCGATTAGGGAATGAAGACGTGTGTCTGAAAGACACTTTGAGAGGATGTTAGCTGACCAATCACTCTGAAGAGTAAGAAAACGGACCAATAAATACCAATGAGTTGGCAAAGCTGGGCTTCGCAGGTACCAACGATTAATCATTAGTAGAGTATATTGCTGGTGCGTGCAGAGCGAGCCTTTAGATTTTTAGACTGCTGAAGAGTCGAACACTCAGCTAACAGCTGGAGACTCAGTTGCTGAGGCATCGGAGAAAAATGTCTCCGTTCCCTATTTTGGGAAAGGGTTACGTTCGTAACTGAGACATTCCCCTTCATGGAAACTCTGACGTGTGGCTGGAAGACACTTTGGGAGAGTTTATGGAAAACGGCACAGCAGCTAAGCCTGTCATGCCCCTGATGTGAAGTTTTCCAAGCATAGAGCGCATAAGCATTACCAAGGGCGCAACCTCCCAAAGTCTCATAGGTCCTTTAATTACCATTATATGGGAATAATTTAGAAAGAATTTAGATCGGGGTCGTAAATGTGCTTTTACCTAGCTAATAGTCTAGGGATTTTAAAATTATGACAGTACGTTGGGAAAGCAACCCAGTCCCCGAAGGGGGAGGATGCTGCGGAGACCACCTGCTACCTTAAAGAGGAGACTTGATGGCAATAAGAACATATGGACTAGCCCTATCTAGGGGGAGTGCTACATATTATAAGCTAGTTAGTGGGTAGGGAAGACACGGGTCCACCTGAGAAGGGGGAACACTCTGTGGCTAAATAAGCATATGGTATCGCCAACAGGGGACCGCGCATAGTTGGCACCGAACCCCAACATGCAGGTAGACCAAGTGGGCATACCAGACATTATACTGGTCATACCACTCATACCCAGCTCCTCCACTGAGTCGGGTGCTGGGGGCCTCGGAGGAGCTCTTTAGGGTTCGCCAAATGGGGAACTTACTTAGCAGAGCAGAATAAGCACATGCATCTCTGGGTTAAGGAGCATGGCACAGCAAACATTTTTGACACTGAGCTTAGTTTTCTCCTGATTGACCAGGATTACCCAGTAATCAGGAGGAAACCAGCTTCACTCAAAGATTATAAAATCTTGCGAACGTGTTGGTTGTTGCCCAGCCTGCAGCTCTAAAGATATCTATCAGGACCACACATAGAGGTTCCAGAGATCTAGGGTGTGGGTGCCAGAGGGTGCCCCATCAATGGGAGAGGAGGTCCTCTCTCAGGGGAATACACCATGGAGGGGCCGTCGCAAGGAGTGTGAGTTCGGAAACCCAGGTCCGGTTGGGCCAGAGAGGCGCAACTAACAAGACCTGCTCCTCGTCCTCCCTGACTTTGCACAGTGTCTGTGTGAGTAGGCTCACTGGGGGAAATGCATATTTATGCATGTCCAGGGGCCAGCTATGAGCCAGCGGATCCGTGGCTCGGTCAGGGAATAAAACAACTGGGCGTTCTTGGGGGAAGCAAACAGGTCGACCTGGGTTTCCCTGAAGCACTTCCATTTCAGCTGGACTGTACCGGGGTGGAGTCCCCATTCTCCTCGGAATGCTAGCTGCCGTGAGAGTGCATCAGCTGCACGATTGATGGCGTTCCTTTTACCAGCTGACCGCTTATCTCCGTATGGACGGCTTTCCTGCTGTAACCAGTTTGTCCTGTTAGCTTGCCATGTACGTCGGTGGACTTGAGATGCAGAGAGGAGTTGACCGGTGAAGAACGGTTCCAGAAAGCAGGTAAGACAAAAACAGAATCCAAATAATAAAATAAACAAGTAAATAACAGGGTGAGAACGTGGTAAAAATCGGAAACAAGTTAAAAATCAGACGAGGGCTTTTCTTTTTCCTGGATTGCTTTTGAAAATTGTTATTTGGGTTTAGGGAAGTGGGTGGGTGAGTCAATCAATAAAATTGGTTGGGTTTAGGGAAGGAGGAGGGTGGGTCAGTTGATCCGTTAGTCAGATGTTCAGTCAGTCAAACAGTCAGTCAACAGCGGCCTCTGGTGGGTGAGAACGAAAGGCGCGAATGGTACTCACAAGAGAAATTTGAGATCTCAAAAAGCATACACAGCACCCTCTGGTGGATTCGAGAAAACAAAAACTGCAAAAAATGTACCTCCCGGGACGTATTTCACAGTCTCCAGAAATGTATCCACAAGCACGTTTTCAGAATGAGCCTGGGTTGCACCGTTGCCATGCTGTCCATCCTGACCAGCTTGTGTTTCTGCTCTAAAACTGGTAAAAATTGGCGGAGAGTGAGAAACACTGCTAACAGCTCTAGGCCGGTCCGGTCCACGAATCTGCAGCTGCATGCTCATTGCACATGGACCCCCCAGCCTGTGATGGAGGCATCCATCGCTATGACAATATGCCTGGATACCTGTTCTAAGGAGAAACTGGCAGGTAGAAAAGCAATATCCATCCAATAACTGAGGTTGCAGCAACACAGTGATGAACACCCGCTGTGTGTCCACGCCCCATGCCCATCTGGGGACCCAATCGTGAAGCCAACGCTGAAGTGGTCTAATATGAAGCAACCCGAGTGGCGTGACAGTAGCTGCGGATGCCGTATGCCCCAAAATAACAAACCAAAATAACAAACAAAATAATCTCCAAAATAAATTAACTAAATTACCTTTAAATATATAAAGAAAAATACAGCAAGCTTACCTTCCTAAACATAAAGTCAAAAGTAACCAAATATAGGCAGGCCACCCTTACAAGCTCAAACTCTCAAAAAGTTGCAAGCATACATGAACAATTGTACAAGTCTAAAGTTTGGTTGTTGCCCGGGGGGGTAGGGAAAATCTAGGAGCTCTCCACTCCCAGCAACAGTTGCACCGCAAATGAGCTCCTTGAACCATGCCAGAAGTTCCCTTTTTTAGGTCTCCGCAACCAGCAGCCAATCAGCCTATGGAAGCCTATGGAATAATAGAAAACAACACAAGAAGGCAGGACAAACAAAAAGACACATGCAATGCTCAACAACAAAAAAATAAATAAACTAACAATTGGAGTATGCGTTTCTGCGTGAGCATCCTGAGCATTTTGTGTAAATGGAGGTTCAGTTGGGCAGATCTAGGATTGGTCTTAACCCACCTCTCTTTTTGGGCACGATGAAGTACGGGGTGTAAAACTCGCTCTTCATCTCAGCTGGAGGGACCGGCTCGATTGCATCCTTCGCCAGGAGACAGCAATCTCCTCTCGCAAGACAGGGGCAGACACTGAGGCATAAGGCTGGAGTGAGAGAAAGGAGACTATTCTCTTGCACTCTGAGAACCTGTAGCGATATGGCCCGGTACTGTGAGCTGGAAGGTGGGGCGTCCCAGACTGGCAAGGCTCGGGTTTGCACACCTGAAGAGAGAAGAAACTCCTCTTTTTATTGAAAATTTGGGTACCGCCGGCTCGGAGGTCAGGAGGGATGCTGTTGTCGATGTTTTTGACTGGAGTCCTCGGCCCTCCACTGAGGAAAGAGCAGGTCCCCTCTTCTCTGGGTGGCCCATCTCAGGGACGCTTCGCAGACTTAACGCCGCCCTGGGATGGTGGCGTCTCAGTCCCACAGGGGGCTCTGCGCTGCCACTTGGCCGGTGGATTGGGCTGTGGAGACAGAGCAGTTCTTGTAGCCGCGGGTGGACGCTCTCAGCAAGGAGCTGAGGTGGATGGGGTAGCAGGGAGAGCAGTTTTCCGAGCCCGCTGATAGATGACTTCACCCATCGCCTTCAACTGGTTTTTCACCATGAAGAACTCCTGGGTAAAGTCCCCAACAGTGTCGCTGAACAGGCCAGCCTGTGACATGGGTGCGTTGAGAAAGTAAGCTTTGTCAGCGGCCCTCATATCCACCAGGATAACTGCAAGGAAACCATCGCATCCAGAAATGCACGGTCGGAACGACATCTTTAAAAAGACACGCTGCTTGATCGTGTTGCTCTCTAAGGGCATCTGTTCTTTTAGTGAAGACTGCTCTTTCAGCTACCAGTGAGACGTCCAGGGGATGGGAAAGGAGCCCAGTTCGACCGCCGCTGTCACGTCATCGCCTGCACTGGTAGGAGAACTGGTTTCTGGTGCATGAGCTACAGTAAAGATTACAATTTTTTAAATCTCGACAAATTGGGATGGTAAATGTTGATCATCCTACAATATAAAAATTACCTTCCATACAATTGTGTGTGGCCTCACAGTGGCGCAGTGGGTAGCATGTTCGCCTCACAGCAAGAAGGTCGCTGATCCGCTGGTTCGAGCCTCGGTCAGTTGATGTTTCTGTGTGGAGTTTGCATGTTCTCCCTGTGTTGGCGTGGGTTTCCTCCGGGTGCTCCGGTTTCCCCCACAAGTCCAAAGACATGCGGTACAGGTGAATTGGGTAAGCTAAATAGCCCGTAGTGTATGAGTGTGAATGGGTGTGTATGGATGTTTCCCAGAGATGGGTTGCAGCTGGAAGGGCATCCGCTGCGTAAAACATATGCTGGATAAGTTGGCGGTTCATTCCGCTGTGGCGACCCCAGATTAATAAAGGGACTAAGCCGAAATGAAAATGAATGAATGAATGACAATTGTGTGTGTTGATCATTATATCTAAACAAAACTAATTGCTTTTTTTATTTAATTGGTTGGGCTCTGTTGTTAATTGCAGTCTTTGAAATTATAGCAAGGTGAAATACAGATGCCTGTATGGTTTACCTCATTAGCTGAGATTATTATTATTATTATTATTATTATTATTATTATTATTATTATTATTACTATTATTATTATTATTATTATTAAGACAAAATCCCAACCCTAACTTGTGGAAAAATTTGAATATGAAAAGATGCCTTTAAATATGATTTTTAAGCATTTCGAATTACAAGGACAAGCATGTCCTCATAAACCACCTTACAACTAGGTCATACCCATGTAATTACACAATATAAACTGTCCTACTAAACCACCAAAACCAGTACACACACACACACACACACACACACACACACACACACACATGCAGAATTAAATATTTATTTAATAATTCATTTGAATTTGACTTGTTATTCAAAAAAAAAAAATACTGGAGACTTCACATGACCGAACTCCAATTTTGTTAGACACAATACAATTACATATGATATGAATTATTTAACAGACCCGATCCATCTCTGGGTCTGAAAACAACATAACCCATCGCAAGAGAACATGTCATGTGAGGAAGTAAACAATGTGTACTGTTGTTTAATTCACATCTCTCAAATCCCAAACTGCAGTGGGTGAAAAGCAGCCAACATCAAAGCCATGTTTGCTCCCAATATATTTCATATACAGTAGATCCTTGTTCTTCTCCATGTAAAAACACTTGCACAACCTCAGCTTCAACTCTACACTGCTTCAACTTGAACGCAAATGTGAGCCTTTTCACTCCAGTTTTATTGAAAAAAAAAAAAATAAATAAGCAAAAATATGGAGAATACAGTCCAAAATATAGACAAACCCAAAAGCTGAGTTAGATTTTTAAGATAAGGCAAGACACTGAAGGTGAATATGGTAAAAAAAAAAAATAATGTAATAAATTGAATAAATAAATAAAAATTATTGTATTCACTAGTTTACTGATAACATTTAAAGTTTTTAAAATGTCATGCTTAAGCGTAAATAAAGTGTTATTTAATTCATAACATTCTAATTTGCATATATTTTTATCACAAACATTCTTCAAAAATGAAACAAAATCTTGTTTTTTTTTTTTAATATTAGAGTACAAAATATTTTGTGAATCTCTTTTTATATCTAGCAATAAAAGTAAATTTTCACAACTTTTTCTGGAATAAAATTGTGTTTAACAAATTATGCAATAACATATTTCTGAAAACAAAACACAATTTTTTTAGATAAAATTATATATAGGAATACTTACAACTGTATTTTACATTAAAATGATAAAACACTTTATGAAAAACTAAAAAGCCCAAAATCTCAACATTTTAAGTCATGAAAAATGAGTTTTTACTTGTAGTGCCTCACACTAAAGGGATAGTCTTCCCAAAAATGAAAATTTACTCAGTTAATTCGCTCTAAAAAACTGTAATATCAATATAATTGTAACAACTCGTGTGGAGACATGATGAAACGGAAACACGATATTTAACAAAAGGACGGATTTATTAACAAACACTTACTGGATACAATCACTGAATAGACAGGACATTGACGTTGACACAATACAATACCGAACAACGAGGGATACAGACAGAAGGGTATAAATAAGAGAGGAGATGATTAAACTGATGAGACACAGGGATGAACACAGGTGGGATAAATTAACACTGACGATGGCGGGAAACAGAACAAAGGGAGCACATGACAACAACAGAAGCACATGACACGACAGAACACTGACAATAATATCAAAACTTAATATGTTTCTTTATTCTGTTATTCAGCCAAAAATAAATTTTGAGGTACAAAAGCTGAAACCCTGTAAACATTGACTTACATAGTAGGAAAAACAAATCCCATGGATATCAGTGGTAACTGGTTTCCAGCACTATTAAAAATATCTCCAGAGAGATTTAAAATACCTGAAGGGTGAGTAAACAATGACCTAATTTTCAGTTTCCCATATTTTACCCACATTTGGGATGCAATATATGAACAATATCACACGGCACATGACTGTATATCAGCACTGGTGGGAGGCATGCGTTGGTTGACGATGTACAGCCCTATCGTTCTGCTATGAGTGTGATATTTCCTTTATACAACAGTTCACCCACTTTCTGGATAGGCCCACTACATTCTAACATACTTTATTTATTAAAGTTATTATTTCATTGCATTTATTATAATTACAACCATGTATAATATAATAACTAACCCATCATCTACAATCTTAAAATAATAATAATATAGCCTGTTGTTTTATACGTGGTTAGAGCTTGATTAATTTGATTGACATCTTAGGCAATGAGACCGTTACTTTGCCTGACCGATCGTGAGTTTATTGCTGTGCTGTAATAGCACAAAAAACTCTCTCTGATCCAGGTGAGAACTTTACCAATGACTACATACACCGCTGAAAGACGTTTTCTGCTGCGCATCGAATAAATACACGGTTAAGATCGTCGATGTCCACAATCCACAACAACATTGCTATATCCATGGAACACGAACTTGCTGATTCTTTGAACAACAAGAAAATAAAGGCACTTTTCAATTCAAAGCCAGACGTTTGCGGCTTGTTTTGTAATTTTATGCTGGTGTTGTGCCGAGAAATACACCCCTGCCATAAAATGCTCCTCTGAAATGTGCATCTATTAACTTAAATTATTAATTTATTAATTTTCTTTTCGGCTTAGTCCCTTTATTAATCTGGGGTCGCCACAGCGGAATGAATCCCCAACTTATCCAGCATATGTTTTACGCAGCAGATGCACTTCCAGCTGCAACTCATTACTGGGAAACATCCATACACACACCCTATGGACAATTTAGCTTACCCAATTCAGCTATAGCGCATGTCTTTGGAAACCGGAGATGGAAATGCCAACTGACCCAGCCGAGGCTCAAACCAGCAACCTACTTGCTGTGAGGCGATCGTGCTACCCACTGCGCCACCGCAACGCCTTAACTCTATTAATATTTTTTTATTATTAAGACAACTAATGAGAGTGACTGAGGTGAATTTCATGAATGACCTGAAAAACGGTTACAGCCTGTTGTGATGTCGGCCATCACCGTAAAAAGTCAAACCTTTCTTTAATTTTTTGGACTTTTGTTTGAAAGCTGGAGTGGCATGTAGCTGTCCAATGTACTGTGTTGTATGATTTAAACTATAACCTATATATGCAGCAAATAAACAAGTCAAATTAATGAATAAATAAAATGAATATAGATTCTTAAATGTCTGTATTGTTTTTACTCTAAAAAACATCAATACATTTTAAAAATATCAAATGAGCAATTTTCATCATTTCAGCTATAGTGCCTACAGTCGTAGCCAAAAGTTTTGAGAATGACACAAATATTAGTTTTGACAAAGTTTGCTGCTAAACTGCTTTTAGATATTTGTTTCAGTTGTTTCTATGATGTACTGGAATATAATTACAAGCACTTCATACGTTTAAAAGGCTTGTATCCACAATTACATGACATTTATGCAAAGAGTCAGTATTTGCAGTGTTGGCCATTCTTTTTCAGGACCTCTGCAATTCGATTGGGCATGCTCTCAATCAACTTCTGGGCCAAATCCTAACTGATAGCAACCCATTCCTTCATAATCACTTCTTGGAGTTTGTCAGAATTAGTGGGATTTTGTTTGTCCTCCCGCCTCTTGAGGATTGACCACAAGTTCTCAATGGGATTAAGAACTGGGGAGTTTCCAGGCCATGGACCCAAAATTTTCAACATTTTGGTCCCCAAGCCACTTAGATATTACTTTTGCCTTATGGCACGGTGCTCCATCGTGCTGGAAAATGCATTGTTCTTCATCAAACTGTTGTTGGATTGTTGGAACAAGTTGCTGTTGGAGGGTGTTTTGGTACCATTCTTTTTTGGTACCATGCAAAATTGTGAGTGAGCCCACTCCCTTGGATGAGAAGCAACCCCACACATGAATGGTCTCAGGATGCTTTACTGTTGGCATGACACAGGACTGATGGTAGCGCTCACCTTTTCTTCTCCGGACAAGCCTTTTTCCAGATGCCCTGAAACAATCAGAAAGGGGCTTCATCGGAGAATATATCCTCAGCAGTCCATTCGGCATACTTTTTGCAGAAGATCAATCTGTCCCTGATGTTTTTTTTGGAGAGAAGTGGCTTCTTTGCTGCCCTTCTGGACACCAGGCCATCTTCCAAAAGTCATCGCCTCACTGTGCTTGCAGATGCGCTCTCATCTGCCTGCTGCCATTCTTGAGCAAGCTCTGCACTGGTGGTACTCCGATCCCGCAGCTGAATCCGGACTTTCGGAATGGCACTTGCTGGACATTCTTGGATGCCCTGAAGCCTTTCCTTGAAGTTCTTGATGATCCTATAAATTGTTGATTTAGGTGCCATCTTAGTAGCCACAATATCCTTGCCTGTGAAGCCATTTTTATGCAACGCAATAATGGCTGCACACGTTTTTTTGCAGGTCACCATTGTTAACAATGGAAGAACAATGATTTAAAGCATCACCCTCCTTTTAACATGCCAAGTCTACCATTCTAACCCAATCCGCCTGACATAATGATCTCCAGCCTTGTGCTCGTCAACAGTCTCACCTGAGTTAACAAGACGATTACTGAAATGATCTCAGCAGGTCCTTTAATGACAGCAATGAAATGCAGTGGAAAGTTTTTTTCAGGATTAAGTTAATTTTTATGGCAAAGAAGGACTATGCAGATCATCTGATCACTCTTCAAAACATTCTGGAGTATATGCAAATTGCTATTATAAAAACTTATATAATAGGTAACTTAATAGGTAAAAAAATATATATAAGTTGGACAATTATAGGTGTAACATGTTTTTTTTGTTTTTTGTTTTTTTTGTTCCTGGTGCTCTTTAACATATACTGGGTGATGTAGCTACGCAAAATATTTTCTAAAACGTCAAGCAGGAATTTGTCTATAGCTCGTTAGTTAATTATGAAGACAAAAAAATAATTTAAATAACAAAAATTAAATTTAAAATACAAAAAAAAAGATAAAAAGAGCAGCATTTTGCTAAATATTATAGTCATTTATATGCTTTATATCCTGATATGCTATATGTTGTTTCATATTCATTTTTATTTAACTTGTTAGCGATGCATTCGTTATTTAATGTTTGAATAAATACTGAAAACAAATAACAGCCATCGTTTAAATGGTCATATTTTACAAATTGTAGTATAGTTTGTATCATCAACTTTTGATATAAAACTGCTTTGTGTAATTTAATAGATTGTTATAAATCAAAATAGTTTAAGTGCTATATTTTTATTTGTGAAATTGCCCACTCTATATGAGAGAGTGGCATAACAGTGTTTAGTCACGCTGTTGCTTTCGCTTTTACACATGAACATGAAAAAACTACTTTTGGCTTTTATTTAAATTTAAATGGACAAAGGCAGCTGTTTACATTATTGTGTTACCAAGCCGACTACTGATGCGTTTTGTATAACGTTCCAAAGAGCTCTGTTACAGCCATAGATATATACACTAGATATCGTATAAGGACCCTAAACATGCGTCAACACCACCGCCACATTTGTACAGTGCTCCCAGGGCAAATGTCATTCAACCGCACTTAGTCAAGACTAAAGCCAATCTGAAGATGCTGGACTTTTGTGCTACATACAGGTGTTGTAACAAGAAAACAAAGAAAACAAATATAAAGGCATAACATTTCATAGGCAAGATTTCGTTTTTTATGTTTTTGTACGTTACGAACTTTTGTGCTAAACAAGTAGACTAACAATATTGATGATAACAGTCACTTACTGCACTGACCATAAGGCAAAGTAGCACCAACTCGCACTAATTACTAGGCTTATGCAAGTTTGTTGAATAAAATCAGCAAACAATGTAATATGATAACAAAACGCTGATGCCAGAAACTTCTATTATTGTCAGCTGAAGTAACGGCTAGTTTTTTAAGTACCTTATAAGGGTCCCTGATAACATAACAGTGCCTGTGCCTCAATGTGCATACTGTCCACCCTAAATTATTGAATATTACAAATGTTATATACCATTTAGATCATAAAGGTGGATATGCAAGTTGAGATGCAGGGATATCGATGGTTTACACGAATCGTTCATAACATATGAATCGCTCCCTCTGTTAGAACTAGAAGTGAAAGCAGGGGAGGGGGTGTGTTTCAGGACATGGATTAGATCAAATTTAACAGGGAGAGAGGGTAATACATTTCCATGCACACAAACACATGCTCTTTGTCAGCAATGCCCGTGCGGTCACTTAGCTATCCATCAATACAGAAAAGTAATGTAAAATTATAATTTTTGTAATAAGAAAAAAAAATTGCATACTGACCACCGAGAAAACTCCCAATCATAGATATATGTATATATATGTATATATATCTATGGATCCGGATGCGACATCTAATGTAAATATCTATGTGTTGCAGTACCACAGTGGAAAATGAAACCGTATCCGTGCTCTCTGGACCGGTTTGGCACGGAATGGAACGGTTCAGCATAAAGAACGGTTCGGCACAATAGTGGAAAAGCGCTTATTCACTTTTTCAGCTGACGTCAGAACAGCAGAAACCGTTACTACTTCACCAACGTCACTTTAAAGCTAATATTTGAATGATTTTCTAGCATAATGTCTAAAGTGATGACAAAACAGGTGATTTTGCTCACATTTTAAGATTATAAGGCTGAACGGCATGAAATGCCATCAGTCTACAGAGATTTCCCAGTATTTCTGTTGCAATCGGGAGATCACAATAATTATCCCTGAAAAAGCTAAAGCAGCGCCAGCACTACCAGATTACTGTTGTGTTTGTCATTTACCTCTTTAATAATGATTTGATCAGCTGCAGTTAAAAATTACGATGTTTTATTATGCATATTATGCGGTCTCTGTCATCTTGTGGTTGAACACCGTCAACCGTCTTTGCTCTGCTCAGGCTAATGGCTGACGCACTGTATCTCAGAAATTATAAATATTTTAAAATAGGTACTATCCTTATAAATAAACTGCATAGTTGCAATATAAACAACTACATTCTCTACTAAAAAAGCCTCAAAAGTACATTATGTTGTCCAACAGCAGCAAAACTCATCAAACTGTAGAGTGTCCTCTGGTTGTCACTGTATGTGGGTGGAGTAATACACAAGGGTGAAGAGGCTGGATGAGTGCTGTTATTTGCAGAATATCACACAGCTATCAGCCAATCCGATTCAAGAACCAGCAAAAACTGTTGTATAAATATCAATATACAGTTGAAGACAAAACTATTAATCCCATAATATATAAGAAACCACTTGAATAGTATCAGCTTCTTTGGATTTACAGTTTATAGAGTATATTAGTTTAGCGATTTTCATATTCTAAACTAATAAATTTGAATCCACAGAAATCACATCTGAGAGCAGAATACATACTCCAGGGAGTCTCCGGGGAATGTTGTGCTCACTGTAAATCATCCATCGCCTCTGCACTGCGCACACAATAACAGCAGCGGATTTTAGCATATTCATTCATTTTTAGCTGTTTGATGAAATGAAATCTCCAGCAGCTTTTTAAAAGCATGCTAGGTATACAGCATTTGGTCTGCCGCTGTGGAATGACCAGGGCATAGAGTTGTTGAAATGCTTTATGTGTTTAGGGTCACAGTGAGACAGTATTTATGAGAGCAGAAGGGAGCTTCATATTCGAGCTGAGGTTTGAAATAATGAATGCTGGAGGGTGCTGTTCATGCACATTTCTGCTAATAAAAGTGAAAGCCTTTCTTTTGTATAATCAGTGTCCCATAGAGACGCTTGTGTTATGACCTGCTTTGGCTCAGAGAGTCGGTGTGTTCTGCATGTCATGATAATGTCAAAAATATCTGTGATGAGAACAAAGATTATTTAGAATCAGAATCAGAAAGACATTCATTGCCAAGTATGGTCACACACACACACATGCCTTGGTGACAGGAGTTTTCAATACAGAATGTAGTACATGCATAAAGCACACATACTGTATTAATATTTTAATAAGAAAGACACATACAGTAATAGACCATTTCAATGTGGTAATGTCATTGGACCATGAACATTTCCTGATTGTTGTTAAACTATTTTAATAACTGTTACTAGAGGGAAGTCAACCACATCCTAATGTCAAAACAGCTTTCATAACATTATTTATCAATATGTGGACATTTCAGAATTCTCGGAAGATATGAAAATTAAAAATGTAAAACAGGAAATACGTTAGGATGATTGTTATTGGTTACATCCCTCAAAATTGTCTATACAATGATAGAAGTGCACATGTACGCTGTTTACAGATATACAATTATGAGATATGTTATTTAAAGTTGATCATTTTAAATATTGCATTGCATACCAACTGTTTATACACTGCCTATATAGTTATTCTATATAGTTAAAATGGCTTTGGTTGAGAATTAATTAAAGACTATAAATTAAAATTTTAATTATCCAACTGCTTCCATTATTGATATAATTTTACAACAAGAGACAAGTGCAACCTTATTTTAAAATTAGCTTGTTCTTGGAATCATTTTTTTTTTAATCATCTTTTATTTTTTAAAACAATTATTCAACAGCTTCTATTAATTGAAATGAGTTTACAACAATATAGATGTTATGAGTACCAGGTGGAATGCCCACCAGAATCAATAGAGGGCACTCCAGCAATATGTTCACTCTACTACCCATTCATTTAGACTACACCTCCCATCATATTTTGCACCTCACAGCTGAGACAGTTTACCAATCTTGACACTGACACACACACAGACATAGCTGCTGATCATTAACACTGATTAAATACAGTACAGTAATAAACACCAGACTTGCAAACCTTCTTTGTGGGATATTAGTGATTGGAAGTTCAGATCTTTTAATGTCCTATGACAATCTTCCCATGTTAAGAATTATAAAAAATATATAGTCAGCAATCATAATTTTAGTCTATTAAAACATCATCATGATCTGAAAAGTTTCTTACAATTAAGTTTTGCAACCCAAATAAAGCATAATTCACTTAATATTTAACTTAATTACAGTTTTATGTTATGAAGTGCTGCAGCTTAATCAGTTGTCCAAGTTTGGTTCAGACTTTGGTTGGATTGTTTCTTGTGTTATGATTGTTTGCTGCTTGGCCTGACCTTTGCCTGCTCACTGGATTATTCTATTGGATTACCTCTTATGGTACTGTTCTGCTCCTGTTTTGACCCCTGGAAATCTCCATTGCCAAGCCTATTCATAACAATAGACATGATTCAATATATGTTTAAAATTATAGGTAGTCAACAAAATGTAAAAATGTAAAGTAAGCATTTATGCACATCACCAAATTATTAATTTCACAGCTTTCTACAATTGTTAAAGTTTTTTTTTTCTTCCTATGATTAGAGAAAAAAAAACATTGCACAGTATGGATTTTCTTTGGCCTGACATCACTTTTGACCACTTTTAGGGCTAATTCACAACAAACATCTCTTTGCTAAAAACACAAAAGGGAATGATTCGGAATGGCTTGAAAAAATAGCACAGCACAAGGGTATCCTGCACCTAAGTGCTTATAAACAGAAACTTGGAACCCTTGCCCTGCCTTCGAGCTCTTCTGATTGGTCTACTGGTGTGGAACTAACAGTGATGAGCTGCGCTGCATGTGAAAAGCACGGCATCCAAAGAAACGTGGCACTCACGTGCGCGGTGCTTCAAAAGATGCGAGCCGCGAGCATAATGGTCACACATGTCCATCAATTGCATGTTTATATTGAAAAACAATAGAAAAGTAGCATGTTGGAAAGGAAAAATGCGTTCTGTGTGAACGGCCACTTAGCACATACAACTTTGTTATTGTTTGTTGTAATGTACTAGTAATATTAGTATGGTCAGCAAACTATCTAAAGGGGTACCATCAAAATAAAGTGTTACTGTATTTTTTTAATGAAATATGCATATATGGACTGGGTCCTTGAACCACCAGATGGCCCCCTTGCTATCAAAGTTGGTTAATGACTAGTTGTGTTTCCTAAAACCATAGTATGCCTAAGTAGATCGTAAAGATTATTGTATGTCAGATCTTAAAGTAACAGTCTGCTGCTCATAAGCATCATGAGATAAACAGCACTGAAATATCACTGAAATATCCCAATAACAGTTGACAAATAATTATTCTACTATTTGTGTATACTAAACATTCATTAATTTATTCATTTTCATTTCGGCTTAGTCCCTTTATTAATCTGGGGTTGCCATAGCGGAATGAACTGCCAACTTATCCGGCATATGTTTTACGCAGCGGATGCCCTTCCACCTGCAACCCATCACTGGGAAACATCCACACACACTCATTCACACACATATACTACGGACAATTTAGCCTACCCAACTCACCTATAGCGCATGTCTTTGGACTTGTGGGGGAAACCGGAGCACCCGGAGGAAACCCACGCGAACACAGGGAGAACATGCAAACTCCACACAGAAATGCCAACTGACCCAGCTGAGGCCAGTGACCAGTGACCTTCTTGCTGTGAGGCGATCGTGCTACCCACTGTGCCACCGTGAGGCCCTGTATACTAAACAATTTATACAAATTAATGAGAGAAGAATAATGACATACCTCAATGTCTTTTAGAGTTTCCTACCAGAGGAAATGACATCACTTGGAGCACGTCACATGCTTTTTCTGTCACTGCTTTACAGATTTTTGCCTTTTTATAACCTAATAGATTGACCAGAACGTAGGTACAAACACGATTTTTGGAGATAACTTGATATAATTTCTGTTATTACAAATAGTTTCATTGAAGTTTTTTATTTTTGAAAAATAACAGATTTATCTTGGTAATGCAAAACACCTGCAATTCTTACCCACATATGAGTGAGCTTCTAGACATTCACTAGAAATCCAGGTCACACTGCAGCTAGAGAGGCTGCGAACCTAAAAACTAAGAATATTGAAAATGGCTCTGCTTTCATGAGGCATAATAACAGTGGAAAATATAGCTGCAAGCAGCAATTATGGGGAAATAATATAGTATGACACAGATATACTATATTACAATTCAGTCTCAGTCTCCATATAATCAGTGGATGGTAGAAGTATAATTTTGGATCAGCTGTATAAAGTTCATAAGCACTGTAAGATCAATCTTCACAGCAGGAATAATTATTGAGATCTGGTCAGGAAGATATCCACTTTTCTAATTCCCAAAATCAGTTTATTACGAAGGAGAGAGGTTTATAAAGCTATAAAATAGCTTAAAGTATTAAGTAAAATGAAATGTTAAGAAAAAAGAACAGGGTTTACTGAATAATTGTATAGATTCTGTAGTAGATTTTCCCTATGCACATGACTTAAGTTAATCTAGGGCAACTACTAATCGAAGGTTAAGAATTAATCAATTTCTCCTGCTAATTGCTCACACCTATAAATTGATCTCCTGCAGAGTTGGACAATGTGTAATCCTCTATTCACTATCTTTTGGGAATGAGATCTCTAGTGTTTCACTAATAAGATAATGCCTTTGAATATACAGTACATCGTGGGAGAGAGGGCCTAATATCAATTAAATTGAAAGATAATCAGTGTAATTACTTTTACTAGGGAAAAGGAAATATGGATTTCTTAATAAAAGTCTCACACCACAGCATTTCAAAACACACTAACTTTGGAACAAGTGTTGGGGACATTTAGATTTTTAAAGCATATACATTTTACACCTGCAAGCGAAATAAATGCTAGTTATGATGAATTACAAATTTCATAGCCTTTTTTAACAATAACAAAAGGTATGGAACCACTGATCCTTGGGCCATAATAGCATTACTGCTATTAAACATCACCCATGTGCTCGTGATTAAACAGCAATAAAAACCCCTACAATACAAAAAACCCTACAATGTTGCTATTTTGAATGAGCGAGTGAGTGAGTGAGTGAATTAATAAAGTAAAATGAAGCAAAATCTACATAAAAAATAGACCAATAATTTATAACAAGCTTAGAAAAAAATAATTATCCCTGCAGGAATAATTCTTTCTCTAAGCTGAACTCAAAATTTGGCAACCCTGTTTGAAGTTAATTTAGTCTTTTGGCATCCTGGACATCATTACTAATGTAAGCCACTGTAAGTTAACCCTCCAGGGTATGAGGATTTTATGGGGCTCTAGAAGTTTTGACATGTCTTGACGTGTGTGTGTGTGTGTGTGTGTGTGTGTGTGTGTGTGTGTGTGTGTG
>CAIGQW010052771.1:4489185-4504361 GCA_903798125.1 Danio choprae
TGTGTGTGTGTGTGTGTGTGTGTGTGCGTGTGCGTGTGCGTGTGTGTGTGCACGCAATATATATGTCAGTATATGGCAGTAATGGGAAAACATCCATCATGAAATGAGCAGACATGTTTGTTTTAATAAGCAGCAGCTCTAGAAGGAATGATGGGTAATTAGTGTGAGTATTTAATGAGGTTGTAGGCTTAGATTGCTCTGAGTGCTGTTTAGATGGTTTGCTTTGTTGACCTTTAAAGCTTAAATTGACTTAAGTCACAACTGAAAAAAAATAAAGGTGCCTAATAGAAGAATGATTTAGTTAGGAGTGGCATATGTCAGTGCCTTATGAATATTAATATGGATTTTGCTCTTTAAGATTAAACACCTTAAAACGGTTTGACATGGTCAAGTTATAGATCAATTAGCTGCAGGAGGTGTTTTGTCAGTGTTTTTTTTTTTTTTTTGAATGATTCATACTGTATTTGAGAGCATGTTTCAGATTGTGGCCTGATGCCAGTAATGACACTCACTCCATTTACAGAGCAAAATCAATTCCTACTACATTTCATGCCACTCTGTCATGCTTTTGTAATAATCAGACATAGATCAGCTGTATTAAAGATGTGATTAGTAATGGTTAGGTTCAGTGATGTCATCATGCTGTATATGATCTAACAAAATATTGTGTAACTAATGTAGGCAAGACACTACAGGCTAAACCATTGGTTTTTCATGCACAGGTCATGTTGGGCTTTTAAATTCATAAAGTTATGGCTTTTATCATATGTAATATTAGTCTCGTGTGCTCCCATAAAGCATCTGTGAAGTTTCAGCTCAAAACCCTTTTTAGTTTATTCCTATTTACAATTTAAGTTTCCCATATGGTAAAAAAACATATTTTTCCTGACCAAATATATGTTGCATCCATGATGATCAATAAAATATATTTTTTATTTGTTTTCTTTTGGCTTAGTCTCTATTTCAGAGGTTGCCACAGCAGAATAAACGACAACTATAACAGCATATGTTTTACGCAGTGAATGCCCTTCCAGCAGGCAGCACAGTGGCGCAGTGGGTAGCACAATCGCCTCACAGCAAGAAGGTTGCTGGTTTGAGCCCCGGCTTGGTCAGTTGGCGTTTCTTTGTGGAGTTTGCATGTTCCCCCCGTGTTTGCATGGGTTTCCTCCGGGTGCTCCGGTTTCCCCCACATTTCCAAAGACATGCGGTACAGGTGAATTGGGTAAGCTAAATTGTCCGTAGTGTATGTGTGTGAATGAGTGTGTATGGATGTTTCCCAGTGATGGGTTTCAGATGGAAGGGCATTCGCTGCGTAAAACAACAAAAGGAAATGAATGAAATGAATAATAATAATAATAATAATAATAATAACAATAATAATAATAATAATAATTTATTATTCACTAATTTTCTTTTCGACTTAGTCTCTTTATTAATCAGGGGTCGCCACAGCGGAATGAACTGCCAACTTATCCAGCATATGTTTTACGCAGCGGATGCCCTTCCAGCTGCAACCCATGACTGGGAAACACCCATACACTCTCATTCACACTCATACACTACGGACAAATTAGCTTACCCAATTTACTTACAGCGCATGTCTTTGGACATGTGGGGGAAACCGGAGTACCCTGAGGAAACCCACGCCTACATGGGGAGAACATGCACACTCCACACAGAAATGCCAACTAACCCAGTCGAGGCTTGAACCAGCAACTGTCTTCCTGTGAGGCGACAGCACTACCCACTGCGCCACAGCAGTTTTAATAATAATTATTAATAATAATAATAATCAAATAACCATTATTATTAATAATAATAACAATAATAATAATAATAATAATAATATGTAACAGATAGGGCCTCACAGTGGCGCAGTGGGTAGCACGTTCGCCTCACAGCAAGAAGGTCGCTGGTTCGAGCCTCGGCTGGGCCAGTTGGCGTTTCTGTGTGGAGTTTACATGTTCTCCCTGTGTTGGCGTTGGTTTCCTCCAGGTGCTCCGGTTTCCCCCACAAGTCCAAAGACATGTGGTACAGGTGAATTGGGTAGACTAAATTGTCCGTAGTGTATGAGTGTGAATGGGTGTGTATGGATGTTTCCCAGAGATGGGTTGCAACTGGAAGGGCATCCGCTGCGTAAAACATATGCTGGCTAAGTTGGCGGTTCATTCCGCTGTGGCGACCCCAGATTAATAAAGGGACTAAGCCGAAATGAGAATGAATGAATGAATGTAACAGACATGCATTTAATTGAAGTTTTTCTGCAGGTTTTCACAGGAACTACATTGTAATAATAGTACACATTTGTACCCAACAGGTCCACATTTGTACCTTGAAGGTTCATATTAATACCTAAAAAGTACAAATGTGTACGTCATAATACCTTAAAGGTACAAAAGTGATGTGTACCTTTATTGAGAGTGCACTGCTCAGCCTCATCTCAAGCTGCCACAGCTAGCTTGCTAATGCTAGCTTCTCTGAAAATACCTACCCAAGCTTGAACAATAGAATGCTTCATTTGCATAATTAGACATCGTATTTCACAAACCTTGTAATACAAAACAACTCACGTACTGTGATTAATTACCTAGAGGTGTATGGTGATATCCATTAGGTAAATGTGTACTATACACGTTAACTAAATGAAAATAAATAAATAACTACACAATTCCTTGAGTAGAAAAGTTACGAGGTGAAAGATAATAGGTGAATAATTGTGTTTTTATGCACTGTGTGGGAGGCAGTGAGAAACTTTACTGCTAAGCCCCACAGCTGTTCATTGTAAAATCTGTCCTCACAATGACTTTACAACTGGCCCGCCGCCACGTCTTTATATCTGCATGCACAGATACACACAGCTCAAGTTTGTCTTTGCGTTGGCGTCACTGAACTAGCTGGGGAAGATAATATTGCCATGAAAACTTCCTTCATCCTTGCAGAGCTGCTCGCCTCAAATGAACCTAATGAATCATCTATCACTATACTCAGGTATGACAGAAAGTGCACCTATTTGCATGAAGTCAACATACCGTATCTTCAGGGTAAAGCTGTAATTTTGCGTCAGAATTTGTAATACAGCATCACTTATCTCCAAATGTCAGCAGAAATTTAACAGCCAGTCGGTTTCTGTTGGCTGTTGTTTCTGTCTTATAAAACACCGCCGGCAGATTGTCCAAATTCTGAATGTGTATGTGTGTGTGTTTGACCATGTAATTCTGCTTTTGGCAATCTTAATGAATCCACTGGCAGCGCATCTCACAGCTGGCCCAGATTCTTCAGCTTTCTCTTTTTTTTTCTTCCTTCTGATGATGGCTCTGTTGTTGCTCCTGAAAACACTGTTTTACCTCCTCATAACTCTACTTGTAAAGAGCTGAACCACTAGAGGTGTCTGTACGTGAGGACTTTCAGAGTGAGTTGGAATGGAAGTATTGATGGAGCTATTTAAATTCACTTTGAAGTCACTGATAGGCTCTATTTCCTAGACCTTTTTCCCTGGCTCAAGTGTGTTAGACGGTAAGAAGAGGGAAAAATTGGCTTTCTGAGCTGTAATTAGCCTATTTCTCGAATTCATCTAAACCACATTTAGAAGTGTTAATGGAGGCTGAAGGCAACAAAATGGCTGACGTTTTCAAGATCAGAGTGGAATGAAAACATTGAACTGTGAACTGTGCTTTTGCAGTTATTTCAGAACAATGCTTTTAATCATCAAAGATTGTTGTGTGCTTATGGCTTTGAAATTCAAAATGAATGCCTTCTTCCCTGTGCTGAATGATATGACGAAAATATGTAAAAACATATGTTTCCAAGGAAATATTTATTTAGAAATATTCATAAAATTAAAAAATACATATATTAGTAAAATAAATAAACAAATAAATAAATAAATACTGAAACAAACCAGGGCCTCACGGTGGCGCAGTGGTTAGCACGTTCGCCTCACAGCAAGAAGGTCGCTGATTGAGCCTTGGCTGGGTCAGTTGGCGTTTCTGTGTGGAGTTTGCATGTTCTCCCCGTGTTGGCGTGGGTTTCCTCCGGGTGCTCTGGTTTCCCCCACAGGTCCAAAGACATGCGGTATAGGTGAATTGGGTAAGCTAAATTGTCCGTAGTGTATGGGTGTGAATGGGTGTGTATGGATGTTTCCCAGAGATGGGTTGCAGCTGGAAGGGCATCCGCTGCGTAAAACATATGCTGGATAAGTTGGCGGTTCATTCCGCTGTGGCAACACCAGATTAATAAAGGGACTAAGCCGAAATGAAAATGAATGAATGAAGGAATGAAACTAACCAACAATAAAGCAGCAAATTAGCTAAAGCATACGTAATAGATTGTTAATAGCATAACATTGTACCTTAAAAAAAGGTGTGACTTAAAATCACTGTATGTTTAAAGCTTGGGTAAGTAATTTTTCCGAAAAATATTTAACATAAGCTTAAATGGAGGCTGAAGGCAGTTTTGAAGATCAGACTAGAATGGCGCATATGTTGAACACTGAAAAACATCAACATAACTCCACTGCGTCTCGTTTGTGTGTCGTTATGCATTTGCAGTGAACAATGCTTTTAATCACCAAAGATTGTTGTGCTCTTTTGGATTTCAAATTCAATCCGAACATCTCATTCCCTGTGCTGAATGACGCACTTGACTTTGAAAAGTTTGTCTCTAACAAGTCAGCCTCTATTGGAAGCAAATGTAATCAGGCATACTCTGCCTCTCCGCGAGGCTTTTTTTTTAGAGAGGCTGATATAAATCAGGTTTTGATCACGGCTCATTTTTATTTATAAGATCTTGTAGAGGCAAGTTTTTCAAGGGAAGACAACATCATATTTTTGGAAGCCACAGTGTAGCTACAGGTAAATTGGCTCTTCGCACAGATTTGTCACCATCGCTCTCATTTCTCCGTGTAGTGATCTGAGAGAGACTGTGTAGTCCGTCAGGGCATTTCAGATGGCGTCTTCTCCAGCTCAAACATTCATGAGAAACCCTTCTCTCTCAAGCATAAACCTGGCATGCTCCTCTTCTCAAGTTTTGACGATAATTGGCAAAATAGCAAATAGCCTGAAATCATAATTTGCAGATGGACGTTTCTCCTGGTAGTGTTTTTTGCCACCATCAATTTAATAAAAAGAAGCAGTTGTCTCATTTTTATGAAACACTCCACTTTATTTATTTATTTATTTATTTATTTATTTATTTATTTATTTATTTATTTATTTATTTATTTATTTATAAGAAAGAAAGAAAGAAAGAAAGAAAGAAAGAAAGAAAGAAAGAACAAAATAGGCTCATTCAACTCCCCTAAGTTAAACAGTTGATGTTTACCAGTTTTGAATTGCATCAGCCAATCTCTGGGTCTGTTAGGAGCACATTTAGCTTAGCTTAGCATATATCATAGAATTGGATTAGACCATTAGCATCTCACTCAAAAATGACCAAAGCGTTTTGATAATTTTTCTATTTAAAGCTTGACTCTAGTTACATTGTGTATTAATTATTGCGCATAGATAATTTAATGTCTTTGATGAATTTGGAGTGAGAAGCTAATGGTCTAATGCGATTTAATGATCTATGCTACGCTAAGATTGACTGGATGGATTAAAAAATAGTAAAACTCAACTGTATAACTGTAGGGGAGTTGATGAACCTTTTTTTTTTAAATAGTGCTCCTTTAAGAACTTTATACATGGACATAATTGTGATAAAAAACAAACAAAATCAATGACAAAAGCCTTGAATGTGATAAAAAAAAGACTAAAGCCTTGAGCAATTGTCAAAATTTGTAAAGAACAATAACATCAGCTTTTTTCCTAAACAAAGCCACTGCTGTCACGTCAAGGCTTTTTCTTTAAACACCTTTTCATCAAGACTCAATTCACCATAATTATTAATGTCTTGCTGATTTATTTATTTTTCAGTTCAGTGTTTACATAAAAAAAATTTAAAAATAAAAAACCGTCAGCAATAAAAAGAAAGTGGTGGGCAGAGAGAGAAGTGAGGACTGAGGAAGAGAAATCAAAGGTCTATGAAGAGGCCTAAGAAGCGGAGCTCTGAAGTTATTATGATGTGCTGCTCACGTACAAGATACACCAATGAGGACTTTTCCTTGATCCCATGGGATCTGGGTTATTGACCTTGCACTTTAACGATATAACAGGGCCTTTCTTGAAGCACCAGAGGTGTTAATTAAATGGAGCAGCAGAGTCAGGATGCAGGAAACGCACGGACACTGACGAGTCGGTTGTTTTACTCCACAAATAACCATTTATTCTTCACACATTTAGCGAAAATCACGGTTTATTGTAAAGGACACAAGAAGGTAGAGAAACAGAAAGATGTAGCAGTAGATTAAGTACTCGGTGCATGGCACATCATTCTTAGGGAGACGACTCACTGTGAGTCGAGTTTTTCTCTTTAATTCTGGCACCAAAAGCTCCGAAATATTCAACAGTGATAGTTGGCCAGCCAACTTGAGCCTCATAATATGGAGTAGGAGGAGTAAATTAATCTTTGCTACAACACGAGACAAACTGTACCTTAAACAGCATTAAACAGTTCTTTTTGTCATTTTAGCAGAAGTGGGATTGATTCCGTTTCCATTAGGGCTGCACGATTAATCAGAATAAAACACAAACTGTGACATGGCTTAGTTTGAATATCAAATCACGAACTTTGTGATCAGGTTGAATAAAAGCATTCAATGAATGTTTAAAGTGAAACATGGTGCTGTGTTTGTTATACCTGTACCGCTCTTGATCCAGTGTTTTCAGTGCCTCAAAGAGGCTTCCTTCATAGTAAATTCGTTATAACAGGATTACGTATGTCAACATGTGCTCAAAGTTTCTCCTGCATTTGACAACACAGCATGCTCCAAGTTTGTAATGAGAAGTGCTTTAAACAACTGCAATCAACAAAAGAGAAGATTAAGGGCTCTTGCAGTTATCCCACCATAATAGAAGCTTAATGTTTGCACATGACCAGTGCAAAAATAAGTGAACAGATTTTTAAAAAAAAGTAGTAATGTATTCCCTCATTTTAATCATCCACACGATTTAATAATTTGTTCACTCATTGTTTTAACTACAAAGCAACTAATTTTTACAACATGGCCACAGTTTAGGAATATGAGGCAACACAGTATTATATTGTGCCCAAAATTTAGAAGGGAATGAATTATTAAAAGCGTTGACATATAAGTAACTTGGCAACGGATGTTAAGGCCACAATATGAGATGCGTGGCTCATCAGAAAATAAGAATATGATATATATAAATATCAGTTTGTATTAGAAAAAAAAAATCACAGTTCAGTTTTCCCCCAAAACCGTGCAGCCCTATTTTGCATTCAGTACATGGCTCAGTATATTTTTAGAAGCTGCTTTGACAAAAGTTAAAATCTGACCTCAAGTGTAAATTTACAGAACTCAAATGACCCCCAGCGTGACCTTTTACACTGAATTCTGGTCTGCGGTGCCAGAAATAGTTTTTAATTACAAACAACACAAATCAAAGAAGGTTGTGTGTCCTCACTCTGGGAGAGAAAAAAAAATCTAATCAAAATAGATAGTGAAAAAAAAGTAAGTTATTAAAAACAACCAGTACCATCGTAACCTTGTAAAATCAATATCTAAAACTCTATAATGCATGCCATACTATGCAGTTGGATTTTTTATTTTTTTATTAAGAAAGTTCAAAATTGAAGTTTGGGAATTTCTTTTCTACATTAGAAGTGTTAGAATGAGTATTTAGTGTATGTGGATTGTGTGCGCATGTTTGTGTGTGTGTGTGTGTGTGTGTGTGTGTGTGTGTGTGTGTGTGTGTGTGTGTGTGCTTATAAGCTCAGTGAACGAAGAGGGGCTTAAACAGATCTGACATCATTTTTTTTACCATGCAGAAAATCTGCCAAGTCTTCCACTGTCCCTTTAGTTGTGTTTGTCCATTTGTGTCTTTTTTAGCTCCCCATCTGTTTTCACACTTTCCTCTGCTGTCCTTGCCTGGCCTTGTCCGATCCGCTCTGGGGTCTTCGACTATAGAAGAGAGATGACAAGAGAAGAGAATACATGCATATGGTAGAGCATCCCTCTGAAGTCTGGCACAAACAGAGCAGGTGATTAGACATTTACACCTTCCTCTCCATTTCCCCTGTCGCTGTCAGACTGACCTATAATTTGACAAAAGCTGTCACCACTGCTGCAGTGCTCATGGCTGACACTTGTTAGCACTGGAGCAAACAATTATCTGTGCATGTCGGCACTTACTGCGTCTTGACAGCTTACTTATATAACTGTGGCAACTAGTTGGTACATAGATGAGGAAAATATGAAAGCAGTATGCAAATATTGTGAAAATGCAGTGGACTGGCGTGGTCTGACACCATGGAAATAAAGTTCATGCAGTGCAACATTATGATGCACAGTAAATATGAAACATTTCACATTCTGCACATTTTTAGGTTACTAGTTTATTCATTTGTTTATTTATGTATTGACTCATTTATTTTTATTTACTTTTTTAATTAAAAAAATGGTGAAAAATGTAATATTGAAAAATATGAAAGAAAATATTTATAATAGTAATAATAATAACAATAATAATTGCTGCAAATGTCATGCTGAAATCATGATAGTCTCTATATTTTTTAACAAAAATCTTTTAAAAATCTTTTTGCCTTTGCTGTGACCGTGGATAAATTTAATCTGTGATTGCTGAAAAAAGTATACAGTATTTAGTATTAAAATAATATTAAATTATTTAATTGATTAATTATAGTATTGTTTACTTTCAAAACAAATGTAACTTAAACCCATGTATTTTAACTTTAATTAAAACGTATTATAAAACTAATATGTTTCTTGAGAAACATAAAAGAATAAGACAATTGTGTCATTTTTCACTGTTCAGTGCTCACGCCGTCTTTTTTAAAACAATATATACATATTTTTTTGTGATAGAATTATTGTCATGTGACAGTGTTGTTTTTGACGTCCATCAAGGCACATGAGAAGACTCACCTGGCTGTGTCCAAATGTCTTTTTCATCTCAGATGAGCTCTCAGTCTGATTGTGGGAACAGTCTGATCCCACCTGAAGAGACAGAAAAGAACACGTTCATTTCAAAACACAAATCCCCAAATCACCTCATGATCCAACACAGAGCGCAAGGATAGATGACTTATTCTCAAATACAAGACTTTAAAAAATAATACAGTGGCCACAACGGAGCATTGATGCTGTATAAGCTATAATTGTTTACTGTTTACATTTTCCACAAAAGCCCTGAGCTATGAGATTTTACAATGTTGCATAGAAAAAAGATTAATCATGTTGCTCAAGGGATGCAGTATTTTAAGGAAGTGTTTTATATGCTTGTCTCTATAAGCTCCAAAACAAGCTAGAAAGGTGTTTTAGGAGAAACACATTTGATGAAAGAGAACAAGACTGCAAGAGACTGAAAAATACACCCTCGATTCTTTATATTCTGACAGTTTGATCAACTGGGTGGTTAAGTAACCATCTAAAACTCATAGCATATAGTTTTATCTTAAGTGCTGTTTCTTAAAAATAAATAAATAAATAAATAAATATATAATAATAACAATAATAATAATAATAATAATAATAATAATAATAATAATAATAATAATGGGGGCGACACGGTGGCTCAGTGGTTAGCACTGTCACCTCACAGCACGAAAGTCGCTGGTTCGAGTCCCGGCTGGGTCAGTTGGCATTTCTGTGTGAAGTTTGTATGTTCTCCCCTTATTCGCGTGGGTTTCCTCCGGGTGCTCCGGTTTCCCCCACAAGTCTAAAGACATGCGCTACAGGTGAATTGGGTAAGCTAAATTGTCCGTAGTGTATGTGTGTGAATGAGAGTGTACGGGTGTTTCCCAGTGATTGGTTGCAGCTGGAAGGGCATCCGCTGCCTAAAACATATGCTGGATAAGTTGGCGGTTCATTCCGCTGTGACGACCCCTGATTAATGAAGGGACTAAGACGAAAAAAAAAAGAATGAATGAATGAATACTGAGCTGGTTTAAAGGATATTGTACATCTACAGGTGTGTTCTCTCAGAATAACGTCTGAGAGGCTCAGACGTACACAGGCACTTGTAACAGTCATCATCATCTTAAAAAAAAAAGTGACATTTGACTTTTGGACCACAAGTCTTCATACACTCCCTAATTAATGCTAAATAGTTTGGTCTTTAATAAGACACAAAAATCAGCAACATTCATAATATGAAGGCAGTTGTGCAAGCGTCTCTCAGAGCTCTGTCACATGGCTCTCATCCCCTCCATCAGCAGACGAGAGCTGCTTTGGGAACATTTTCATTAGACAATCTTCATGGCATGTCATCCACCGATGCTGACATCTTCTCCCTGCAATCCTGTGTTTCTCTCCCTCGTTCTGTCTGTCTTTGTTTCCTGTCTCCGCACACTTTTCCCCCACACACAACCTCTCCTACAATCTCACACACACAATCCTGTCATTATAGTTGATAAGTGCATGTCAGCAGTCAGTGATATCTGTGATTCATTGTTCCTGGTTCATCTTTCCAGACTGGAGGATTCTACAGCGTGTGTCAACTGCGATGATGAGCGAGGATCAGGTAAGGTTGCTCACCATTTATATAAGTGTGAAATCGGTGTGTTTGCTTAGCTAACCTTCATTATCTGACAGATCGAACATTCGCTTTTTCAAGTATTTACAAAAATAACCGTTTGAGTTACTAAAAAGATCTATGAAATTAAATCAGAAAAGTTCATATGCATAGCCCATATTTCACATATAAAAAAAGTCATATAATGCTACATATATTTCAAAATATTGCAAAAAATGGCTGTTTACATATGTTATATGCTATATATGGTGGAAAACAACATATGTATTTTAAATAGGCCTATTTGAAATACAAATATGATCTTGCATGTCATATATATAATTTGCATATTTTGCCAATATGTCATATTTCTATATGGGAATCATTTAAAAGTCATGTTAAATCATTTTGGAGGCAATGTATTACTGAAAAATCAAGGTAAAGGCCAGAAAAAAAAAACTACTTTTTATGTGTATATTTATTATCTTTTTTCTTACTACTTGCATTCTGGTTGCTCAGGCAAATAGTATAAAAAAAAGAAAAAGAATAAAAAAAAAGAAAATAAAAAAGTATAATTTCAGTCTACTTTTTATGCAACCATCAGGAACATATTATAGGCCTACTTTACTAAGCTAGTTTACTGAGAGTATATAATGTGTACTTAATAAAATACTAAATGTGCTGTTTTATTTACTATAAATACTATATCAGAATCAGAATGGGTTTTATTGCCAAGTGTGCTTACACACACAAGGAATTTGTTTTGGCTACAGAAGCTTCCAGTGTACATAAAGTGACAAGTGACAACACCAAATAAATATGAAAAAGACAATAAATATTAAACAGAGATGCAATCAGTGAAAAAGCTCTGGATGTTGAATTGTATGTACAGATTTGTTATAAATAAAAGTTATGAGGTGCTGCGTAGAAAAAGTATATAATTATATAATTATTAATTACTATGCTTTCAGTTGCAGTACAACAAAAGAACATAGCTATAAACTATTATTATAATATTATTATAATGTGCAATGCTAAAATAGGCCGACTTACTCCCAAGTAGTATATAAGGATATTAGTAATTACTGCAAGCATTTTTTACTTAACACATTTATTCATTTATTTATTAATTTTTTCTGAGAAACAGCATGTTGAGTAAAGTTTGTTTTGTCAGGGTTGAGAAATAACAACTTGATTTAAATTGACATTTTTTAAAAATTAATATAGAAATTAAATTAAGTAATATATTAAAGGTGCAGCATGTAAATTTGACCCCCAGTGGTTGGACTAGGTATTGCATGCCTCGTTCAAAACACATGCAAGCGCAGATTGCCATATTGATGACATCAACTGCAGTGTGCCTAACTATTGAGCCTAACCGCTGATTTAAGGCTGATTTAAGGCGTGTTCTAAATAAAAGCAATGGCACATGATAGAAGGAATATTTTCCAAATAGTTTTTGACCTTACCAACACCTGAAATTTATATTTTAGAAACGACTTCTATTTGCAGCTGAACAACTGACAATGTTTACCTCAGGTACACCTCATGTTCTTTATTCAGTGTTAAATGCTAATAATGTGAGTTTGAATGCCATTTAACCTGACATTTATTGTCATACTACTGAAATCAACATGCATATCAGTGATTCAGCATGTACAGTTGAAATCAGAATTACTAAACCCCCTTTGATTTTTTTTTCTTTTTTAAATATTTCCCAAATGATGTTTGACAGAGAAAGGACATTTTCACAGTATGTCTGATATTATATTTTCTTCTTATTTGTTAAAGTCTTATTTGTTTTATTTTGGCTAGAATAAAAGCAGTTTAAATTTTTTTTAAACAATTTTAAGATCAAAACTATTAGCCCCTTTAAGCTATATATTTTATTCGATTGTCTACAGAACAAACCATCGTTATACAATAACTTGCCTAATTACCCTATCCTGCCTAGTTAACCTAATTAACCTAGTCAAGCCTTTAAATGTCACTTTAAACTGTATGGAAGTGTCTTGAAAAATATATAGTAAAATATTATTTACTGTCATCATGGCAAAGATAAAATAAATCAGTTATTAGAAATAAGTTATTATAACCATTATAGAAATGTGTTGAAAAAATCTTCTCTCCGTTTAACAGAAATTGGGGAAAAAATAAACAGGGGGGCTAATAATTCAGGGGGGTTAATAATTCTGACTTCAACTGTACATTTAATAATGTTAAAGAGGTTTAATATGTATTAATTAGATCATAAACCTTACCATTTCAGTGCACTATTATGTGCTTCTGATGGCTGTTTTTAAATTTCTGTGGTGTTGTCTGGTTGCTTATTAAAAAACCAAATTGCTTATTACTGCAAATCTTGTCACGTAGCGTGTTATTATGATGTAACCAATGTAACCTGCTCACCTAATGTTTATGTTCGTAATATTTATATTATTTGCTAATTAATAACCACCTCATTGTGGAACTCTGAATCTGTGTCTCATTTTGGAGTCTGTTACTGTCCACCGAAGGTCGCATTTGGGTCACAGATGCATACTTTGAGAGCCTTCCTGACTGAATGAATGAAACACACGGTTTTCCATGAAGGCAACCCGGGGTGCTAAAATATTATTGGCTAAACTGGCATTGGGCGGGTTAAAATAACCAAAACAAAGAAAGCCGTTCCGGCACTTAGCTTGCATTTTCATACAGAATAACTGACTTTAGCATTGCTTTTCAGATAAACAAGAATGTTCACTTAGCATGTTTCTTAAATATCAGCAAACATATTGTGGTATTTTTATGCTTTAGAAGAGTCAAAAACGTAAATACAGCACCTTTAATTAGAGCAGACAATGGATGAAGGCTAACATTATTAACTGTCAAAACTGATGTATACTTTGAGTTCAAACATTTTAGGGGTCATATTTACTGAACAGCACAAATGAAAGGGTGTCATCCCAAAATGTGTGATATTTTACACAATATACTGATAACACATGAATTTGCATAACCCCGTGTCAGAGCTGCAGTATTTATTTGTAAATAAGCAATACATTAGCTGTAAATTACTGGTTGTTGTCTGTGCACTAGGATAACGATTCCCATTATGAGTCTATACGAGGAAAGAACACACTGATGTAAGTCTGCTGGAGATCAGTCATAAAGCTAAAGAAGCTAATTGTTTTTCTATGTAAACGTGCACTAGACCGATGTCTGACTTGCATACTAATTGTAGTATCGTATCTGTAATTGCGTCTTCTGTTTTTAGCATCGAAAACAAGTTCTGTGTGATCTTATGTCTGTCACTAAGAAGTTCAAAACATGCTACTAGATTAGACAGAAGTGTTTCTCCTAATCTAGGTGTGTGAAAAAAACAGTACAGCTTTTAAAGGTCATTTCTGACAGTGTTTACCAATATTATGGCAATGTGTGAATGCTGCATGTGTAAACAGCATATACTATAACAAATACAAAACTAACAATGACAAACATTTTATGATTCATTTAGTCTGCTACTATAACGTTTGCATTCGGAAGGAAAATTTTGTATATAACTCCTACAATAGCATATGCAATCAGCTGCAAAATTACCCTTTTCAGTGATAGAAATGTACTTTAGTAAATCCTGACACAAGTTTTTTTTTTTATCCCTAATAACTTCTAGAGAGAAACATTGCAGATACCTGACATAGCTAAAACATTCTAGCGTCAACAGTGTTTACACTTTATGGGCTCATTCACACTGAAATCATCTTTGCTTCTAAAAACGGTTTGAAAAAACAAAAAGCACAGCATAAAGCATGAGGGTATCCACATACCTGTGCCTGTAAATAGAAACTTGCAATTATTGCCCTGCCTCTGAGTTCTTCTGATTGGTCCACTGCTTTGGAACTGACAGTGATGAGCAGCACTGCATGTGAAATTTGATACTCTTTTAACTTGAAATGTCGTCTAAAAAACGTAGCGCCCACGTGCACGGAGCTTCAAAAGACGTGAGCAAACCGGTCAAACACATCCGTCAAGTGCGTGTTTAGATTGAAAAACAATAGAAAAGTAGCGCATTGGAAGGAAAAACTTGTTCTGTGTGAACTGCCCCATCAATGCAAATGTTCTGTGTTCTGCTGCACGCATATTCCAAGCATAACAAACCTGAAGTGTACTTTCAGCTTAAGACATTTTTTAACTGATCTGTGTTAAAATACTGTATATTATATATTAGGATGAAAACGCTTCTCATCCATATTGGTGTTAAGGTGTTTCAGGAAAAAAAGATCTCCATCCAGCGTAAAAACACATGATAGATACATGGCCATTCAGGATCACTGGGCATTTGATTATTTTGCAAATTTGCTGGTCAAAGATGCAAAATATGTAGTACTCTACTCTGTGTAGTAGGAATCTCAGAACTTAGGCTGATGTGATACACAACCCCAATGCATAGCCAACGATACATATGAAGCAGCTACAGATATGATATGATTGACCTCTGTCAGAATGCAGTATGTTCCCATTTCAATTTTTGATTTGATTTGATTTTATTAAATTCAACAAAATGTGATTAGATGCAATGAAAAAAAGCAAATACTTAAATACAAT
>CAIGQW010052771.1:4504761-4529676 GCA_903798125.1 Danio choprae
AATGAATTGGCAGCGCCCTGCGCATTCATTAACTGTCAGGCTAAGCTCAGTTCCCCAGCAGAAGGGGAACTTCAATGTTATGTGGAAACTTTCACTATGGGGATTTCACCAGAAAGTCAATGATTCTAAAGAGTAATAAAATGGGCCAAAGAAATGCTAATGAATTGGCAGCGCCCAGCGCACACAGCTGGCAGCAATTCCAATCAGCTGAGTATAAAGCTGCTGGCCGTGTGTCGTTCAGCACATTTACAGTTTCAAAAGCCTCACGCTCCTGAAAGAGACAACATCTGCTGAATTGAATTCAGAGAGATCAAGCTTCATGTATCCAGTGTGGGTGACGACGCAAGCAGTGTTGGTCGAGTTGGGTGATTTTTCCATTCCTGGGCGTTTTGCTGGGTACTTCGAAAAGAGCAGTTTAATAAAAGAGCAGATTTCTCTAAGAAAGCAACACAGTCAGGCAACACGTCTTTTATAAGACGCTGTTTTGACCGTGGGTTTCTGGATGCGGTGGTTCCTATCTCCGGATCATGGGCACGGGTACTGCATCACATGTTGGGGGTCCAGCATCTCGATGTGGTGCTCGCGGACAACTCATGCCCTCTCTGCTAGGGCATATCTGTTCCGCAGCAGAGATTGCGGTTTGCACTTGCAAAAGCGCAAACCACCCCTATTGTTCCCCGGTAAAGGGGTGGGCAGATCTGAGGATTACAGTGGGGGCTTTTCCGCTGCCTCCGGGCCTGCGGACCCCCCACTCCTCCACAGCGTGCCCCATCCAGGCTTCAGGTGGTTGAGTCGGTTCATCCCCTGGGATGCCCGTGTTTTCCCTTGATGACACCGGAGATCAGATGCCCACCGCAACTTTGGAGAGTGAGCTGACATGTTCCGATGACAGAATGGGCCTGCTACCATCCTCTGGGGTGCAAAGCGTAGTCACAAATCTGGAGTCGGGCATTATGGCTGTGCTTTCCCGGGCTGCTTCGGCTGTAAGGCTGGAGATGGCTTGTGCCCCAGTCCCGCCCGCGGAACTGTTATCCCCACAGTATGCTGGTCAAAATGCTCATCAAAAAAGCATATGCGTATGCGCCATCAGCGGGATTGGTTGGAGCTCTCAGCCTGAAGGACATACCATTTCTCCGGTGTTTGTTCATGGGCCGCTCATGGCAGCACAGTGTCCTCCTATTTGGGCTGTCCTTGTTCCCATGGGTTTCACGCAGCTCGTGGAACGCATCTGTTCTCAGGCTGGCTTATTTTTTGCGTGGTCTAGAGAGTTAGTCAATGACGCACGGGGACCTGGTGCTCTGGCACCTCAACCTGTTGGGGTATTGGGTCAACCGAGAAAAAAAATAGTGATAAGACATGTTCATGCAGTAGCAGTGATGACGATAGAAGGCGATAGAGAAATAGTTAAGATCTGATAAATCAATGTACATATAAAATATTGGTTGCTTCTAAACAATAAAAGTATAGTGCATGAATCGGCTTTAACCAGTGAAAATAAGTTAGGAATGATGGAATCTGCCCATCCCTACTATTAGTTCACCACTGGAAGACAATGAGAGTGTTAATAGAAACTGTTTGAATACAATAATTCTTATTGGTTCCATTTGGATGCTGCAAAGGGAAAACCCCATTCACCCTTAACTAAATGGAGCAGCAATATTTTCTCCTGGGTCCAACAGCAGCGGTTCAATATACCATTGATCAGAAAAAAACTGCTGAGGCCTCAAAGCTTATTCTTGAACGAAATTTAATGCAAAGTTGTAAATGATCTTAAATGGCTAAGGGATACACTGAGATGCAATGAACATAAAGTCACCCCATTTAGTCCAAAGGGTAAGGAAGTGGCCATTAGAGTATAAGGGCACTAAAGATTTACCTTCACCATCTGGCAGTCTTTGGGCCCCGTGCTCTCTCTCCTCATTACCGCACTGCTCACAGGCAATTTACTTGTTGTTGTGATCCGGGGAACTTTCGGGATGTCCTTTAGGAAGGCAGCATAAAGAAACAGAACGTTACGGTATGAAAGACACAGAGGAATAGAGAGGAAAAGAAAAAGAGTAAAAACAAGAGAGTGCTGGGGTTAAATTCTCCAGACGGTTTATTATAAAGCACAGACAATTTTCCACTTAGGTTAATTTGAAGCCGGTTGTCAGTTCGCTCTCTGTGATCTACTGTACATGAGTGGATTTAAAGGAAGAGCACAAAGACCACTTCTGTTATTATTTTCCATTTAGCAGATGCTTTTATCTTAAGAGATTTAAAAGTAAATGCCAATTGTTCTGTTTGCTTCACAACATAACAATTCTAAACATTTTAAAGGTTAAAAAAGGTACAGCTATTAGTATTATATTATTATTATTATTATTATTATTATTAATATTTTATAGTTTTCTTGTATTAATATTATTTATTATTTAAATGTTCTTCAATTTCTTTTTTTATGTTGTCATTTTCAGTTTTTTTATTGTTTGCAAAAAAATGACAATTAACCAAAATTATTTAAAAAGATGCAATGTTTAAATTAAAGACTATACATATGCACAATAATGTTTTAAAGTGATGGTCCAGAGTGTTTTTTAAGGCTTGATTGTGTTTATGGGGTTCAAATCAATGTGCTCGTGCTTCATTTGTAAAAAATAAATAAATAAATCATGTTATTTTATGTTATCTTTAATTGTATACTGCTTCTCAGCTAACATGATAACAACTATCATATTTCCTAGTTTCTCCAAAGGCCTGCCCTCAACAGGCTCTGATTGGTCAGCCAACCTCATGTGTTGTGATTCGCGGATTGGCTCCACGTTATGTGTAATGTTATGTGTAAATAATGTTAGTGCAGCTGTATCCATCTGAGTCTGAATCAGACATAAAAAAAGTGGACATAAGTAATTTCACATAAATGGTTGCTTTAAATTAGTTTTAGCAGGTTAAAGAGACATAATAAAGACACTCTTTCTAAATACCCAAATTGCATGTTTATTTCTAGCCTACTCAGTACAATGTCATTACAATTGCATGCAATTTTATATAACTTGGATTTCCCTCAGAAAGTGAACGACTATAATAAACTAAGTAATCAAACATTCAAATACTTTGTGTTACAAATATACCTTTATTTCATTCCAGAGTATTACAATGGTCAGTTTCGTTACAGGATATCCCTTACTACTGTATATTTAAAAAATTGGACATTATTAGATGGCTGTAAAGACTCCGTTTCTTACAGATAGCTGGAAAAACGATCTACTGTGGTTAGTACTTTCATTCACTCTAATGTAATAGCAATGACATTGTACTGTAGTAGGCCAGGACAAGTTAAAATGCTATTCAGGTATTTAGAAAGAGTATCTTTGTGTCATGTCCCTTGGAAGCCCAAACACATAAACAAAACAGGCTCTATGAAAATAGCAGCATTTGCATGACATTTTATCTTTCTCTACTACTAATGTTACAACACCTCTGTGACCATGCCCCTTCACTGAAGGTTTTTTTTGTAGACCCCAGCAAACTTTGCTCGCTGTAGGCTTTGCTAAGCTTACTCTGTAAAAGCCAATGTCTCTCTTTGCATTGAACCTTGAGTGTCTTACATTTAAAGAAGTTGTTTATGTTTAGAGTGTTAAATATGATATAGTTAGGGGAGTACCGCTCCTTTAACTTCAGAGGAGTTCAGAAATCAATACTTGAGTTTCAAACACAACAAATGAACATTTGTTATATTTACTCATGAACTTTTAAATAATTAAAGAAAAAAACACCAACGATTGCAATAATTATTAAATATTTACACTGATAAACACAAAAACAAATGTTTACTGAGCACCCAATCAGCACATTAGAATTAATTCTTATAAATAATAGAAAAGAAGCACAGCCTTGTGGAACAGAAGAGCCTGCTTTTGATCACAAATTTGTTAATAGGGGCATATTATATCGGTAACACTTTACAATAAGGTTGTATTAGTTAATGTTAGATAATTCATTTACTAATATGAACAAACAATGAACAATACAATTATTGCAGTATTTGTTCATGTTAGTTAACGTTAGTTACAATAGATCATTGTTACCTCACGCATTAATTACATTAATTAATGTTAACAAGCATGAATTTGGATTTTGTGGTGACGCGGTGGCGCAGTAAGTAGCACAATTGCCTCACAGCAAGAAGGTCGCTGGTTCGAGCCTCGGCTGGGTCAGTTGGCATTTCTGTGTGGAGTTTGCATGTTCTCCCCGTGTTCGCGTGGTTTTCCTCCGGGTGCTCCGATTTCCCCCACAAGTCCAAAGACATGTGGTATAGGTGAATTGGGTAAGCTAAATTGTCCATAGTGTATGTGTTTGAATGAGTGTGTATGGATGTTTTCAAGTGATGGGTTGCAGCTAGACCCCAGATTAATAAAGGGACTAAGCCGGAAAGAAAATTAATGAATGAATGAATTTGGATTTTAATAATGCATTAGTAAATGTTGAACTATGCTTAATAATTGCTGTACAAGTATTGGTTATAATTAGTTCATGTTAGTAAGTACATTAGCTAAACAAACCTATTCTAAAGTGTGACCATTATATCAATAATATTAGTAATACTAAAACCAAAAATAATAATAAAAAATAATAATATGACAGAATTATATATATTTTCACTTAGATATGAAGAAATTAGTAATCTATCAGCATGCAATTGCTGTATAAATGCAGAAAACATAGTTAAATTGTTGTGTTTAGTGCAAAATAAAGAATTAAGGCACAGCAGGCAAAAGCTTCCAGTAAAGCTCTGCACACATCCTATCACTCATTTACTGAGTGAAGACACATGAGATAAAAACTACTACAGTAACAAACTCCATAAAGTCTCTGAAGCATCTCTCTGGTGGAGTAATGATATAACAATAATCAGTTTAGGGACTCTCTGCTCCTCAGAGTCAATGAAATAGAATATGACACACTTATTGCTTCCCCATTGCAAATCAGTATGATTTCCGTAGAGGCCTGGATTTTGGTAAGCCAAACTCATCTGGTATCGACTTAATGTACTAAAATGGCCAAACCTGACAGGAATATGTGTATATTTCCTTAAACAGTTTGTTACATTTATTTTGCACAGGTACACAGTAGATTGAAAAACGTTGCTTCGGGTTGGTAAAGATCATGGTTATAAAGGTTTTGAGATGTTACAGTTATATAAAAAAAAAATTGTCATAAAAAAAATAAAGTTTTATCAATTGTGAGTCCATTCAGCTGATCTACAGGTCTGGCAGGGGCACTTTTAGTTTAGCTTAGCATAAATCATTGAATCTGATCAGACCACTCAACAATGACCAAAGTGTTTTGATTATTTTCCTCTATAAATCTTGACTTCTGTAATTACATACTGTTAGACCAATGCGAACTGAAAAGTTGCTGATTTCTAGGCTGATATGTCTATATGAACTAGAGTCATATTCTGGTCTAATAATCAAGGAACTTTGCTGCTATACCTTGGCTGCAGCAGGTACAATAATAATAAGCAATGCTTGAAAAGTTCCTACAGTTCCAAACCCTAGCTAAAAAAATGGTGAAATTCAACTCTTTAACTTTAGGGGAGTTGTAAAATTTAACTTAATTAAAAAAAGAGAGTTCTTTTAAAAAACGTTTGAGTGCTGTAAAGGTTGCACATTTAACTTAAGGACAAATCTATGAATCTTGTATCAAGCTCAAAGAAGCCTTGCTTTTACATCAGAAATGTTGTTCTATATTTCAATTCAAAACAACTCTCTTGAGAAGACCAACAACGTCAAGACAAGATGCCGTCGGGCGACTGTTGTAAAGAGTTATTAAAATTAGGGTTGCGTGTGAGAGTTATTTGTTCAAAGCACCTGCTTTAATTAATCTGCTTGGCTTCCTTGGTTTAAGACGAGCTAATTAACGGATGTTTGGTAGAGATTCCTGCAGGGAAAGTAGCGGTATAAATATTTCGCTTCTCGGTTTATTCGGATTGTCAGCTAATGAACTGTTTAACTGTACATCATGCATTTCCATGATATCCAGCGGTGTCATGTTCAGGGTTATGTTGATGTCAGCTGTTGTTGGGTTGATGCAGAGTGTTACAGTTATTACTTTTGACCTTCCTCTGTCAATATGTCTTATTTTGTCAACTTTTGCATTTGCAGTCTTTCACTTCATATTGCTGTATATTTATCACACTGCTCTGGAAAAAATACAGTCACTTCAAGTCTATTAGTAGTTCTCTGGGTTTTCTATTAAAGGTTCCATGAAGTGCTCTGAAGCATGCATTTTTTATTCAATGTTTGACGTAAACTCAAATGAAACATGAAGACGGGGCATTTAGTAGCTTCTCCCCTTTTATAAAAACATCTAATTGTGCTTGTTTTTATCACAGCTCTGCTAGTAAGAGTGGTTGAGTTCAAGCTTATCAAATGAAAAGCAAATGAGAAGCATCTTGAAGGGGCGGAGCATGTCAGATACAAGAGAGCATTTGATTGGCCAGTGATTGATCCATTTAAGTGGTAGTGTCAAACTGCAAGCATTGGATGTGAACTTTGTCTCTGTTTTGGAGCACACTGGCTTATAGATCTTAACACTAATGTACTGCTAATAACATCTAAAAAACACTATTTTTATTTCACTGCACCTTTAATAGGTACATTTTTTAAAGTAAAAATGTCTTTGCAAACTGTCTATGCTCATAATGTGCCTTCAAAATGCAAAATATGAATTTATAAATTGTTGTCTGTGAAATTTTATTTATTTTTTAAATTACTTCTATTGTCCTCATCTGCAAGTCACTTTGATCAAAGTGTCTGTCAAATTGTTGAATGCAGATGTAAGGACATTAAGAATTGGCCACATCTCAAACTAGTCTGTTGGCACAACTATATAGATATGCTTGCAGACATTCCAACTTTGCAAAATACACAGATACAGAAAACACAACAAAACAAGGATTTAAACTTCCAGTGCTTTAACAAAATGGAGAATGTAACGGAACTTTTGGGATGTTATGTTTCAAGATGCCAAACTTAACTAAACTTAGCCGCTCTATACTGTCAAGACTCAAATAATAATAACACAAAACTGTAAGTATAAGAAAAAATTGTGACTGTGGTAAGTGTTTATTTTTTATAAAGACTATATGTTTGAAAATAGTGAAATAGATACTAAGAAAGTAGTAGATAATAACTGCAACACCACAGAATAGATTTTCAAACGTTTTTCAGACAATCATTTCTCATTTTCAGAAGACATATTACCTATGACGCACATTCACTTAAATACGGCAAAAAATTACTGTAATTTGAGGTCTGTCTCAAGAGAACAGCTAAATGGATTCCAAATTAAGTTTAAACAACACTCGTTTTCTCAAAAGGTAGGGTTTTTCACAGTGCACACATTCACAACTAATACAATATGGTACCCACTATACAGGTTTTGGTAGAGGAAAAAGACTGTGCTAAATCTTTGTATTCAGGTTCCATTTAAAATGACAAAACTACATACAGTAATCTAATACCCATATATATATGTTTTTATGCTCTTGGTTAGCATTAACTTGCATTGATACTTGCATAGAGATGCAAAAAAGTGAATCTCTAAATAGCCTCTCTAATATACACTAACAGATAAACAGCGCAAACACATAAATGTTACATGCGATGTAACAAGCCACAGCACATGGCATCTATCAGAAGCTCTTTAATATGAAGCGACTATCATTAAAACTGGCTGTTTGTTAAAACCTCACGCTGATGAATCTTTCAGCAGCAGGGACCAGTGTGCTCTGGCTGACAGTATAGGTTTTGCATTGGAAAGGATTAAGGCTCATTATGTTCCCAACAGTTGATGAATAGGGACTGTAATGAAATGCTGAATGGGACACTGTAAAGAGGACTAAATGTCTTCTGCTCATCCACTTAATTTGAGTGGAAGAAAACGATATGTACTTGAGAGAAAACCTTGGACAGATGTTTTGTAATAACACGTTTAATCTTGATGGAATGCATCTTGACTTTAGGTCCAATAAAAATCTGGCTCAACAGCTCAAGGTGAGACTCTTTAGATAAGGATTCTAAAGAAATGAATACAAATGGGACATTGTTTAAAGGTATACTGCTTCTATGAGTGCGCTAAATGTCTAAATATTACATTTTAAATACCATGTCCAGAGTTCAAGGTCTTACTAACTTCTACAAAATGCTTTACTTCTTAAAGTCCATGTGAAATCAAAATTCACAATGTTTATTTTGCACATTTTGTTATTATTTAGGTGAATAATTAATTAAGTTAATCCACAAAAAAAATTAAAATAAATGAATAAAAAAGTGTTTTGGTTATCGTCAATCTTCCACAGATGAAGTGGAAGTCAGTTGAAGTCTGTTGATCAGTTAATCACATTTATATATTTATTTAAATTACATATAATTTATTAATAAAATGTATTTTATTGGATCAATCCCCCCTAAACCTCCCTGTAATTTGCACCCTGGAGTTGGGCTACCTAATCATATCCCTTATTGGGGGATGAGCAAATCATACTAGAATGTACAAATGAGACACTAAATCAAAAAGTTCCCCTTCAGTGGGAACTCCGATGTGTGTCTTCTGACACAAATGGGAGATTGCTAGACGACTGAAGAGTAAGAAAACGGGCCAATAAATGCCAATGAGTTGGCAGAGCTCAGCTCCACAGGTACATAACCAGTGCACACGGAGTGAGCGGTTACACTTTCGCTTCAGAGCCTCTCACATGAGACTGAAGAGATCTTCTGCTGAGCTGTTTCACAAAGCATTGATTCCACCAGTGCTGGGTTCCTTTCCCATCCCCTATGCGTTTCACTGGCGGCTAAAAGAGCAGTTTCTACTAAAAGAGCAGAATCCCCTAAGAGAGCAACACGGTCAAGCAATGTGTCTTTTTAAAAATGTTGTTCCGGCCATGCGTTTTTGGATCCAGTGATTTCCTCTCCCTGGATGATGAGCACGAGTACTGCTTCACATGTCTGGGGGTTCAGCCTGTTGAGGAGGAGCTCACGGACAGCTCATGCCCACACCACGGGATGGGCGTGCTCACATTAGATGACACTGGGTTAACGTGTTAACATGGTGGAGGGTAACATGGTTTGAACCCACTGCCGCCCTCCGGAGTTGTCAGTGAGATCTCTGACTTGGAATTGGACATGTTAGCCTAGCTAACACAGGGCTGCTTCGTAGGTGGGGCTGGAGATGGCTTGTCCCCCAGCTCCACCTTCGGGCCGATTAGACGGGTGACTGATTTTTCCTGATGATGCCATTAGCCTGAGCTCTGCCAGCCTGGTTAGCACTGCCCAGCTCGTCGCAGTGGCTCATGCAGACGATCAGACTTGGTTATGCGATTTAGTTCGCCCTAATGGCCTCCCAAGTTCACAGGTGTGTATTTCATGAGGGCCAGTCCTGTGTCTTGCGAGAGGAGATTGCTGTCCTTCGGCGAAGGATGCAATCGAGCCAGTCCCTCCAACTGAGGTAAAGAGAGGGATTTACAGCCCGTACTTCATCATCCCCAAAAAGAGCGGTGGGTTAAGAACAATTCTAGATCAGCGCAAACTAAACTGCTATGTGCCCAAGGTTCCTACCACCCCATTTAGAGACCAGGTGGTGAACCTGCAAATGCTTCCCATGGAGGAGGCAGACCCAGCCCTTTCACTGGACCGTACGCAGAATATAAGATCTTCTATGCAGCTCTTTATCTGATACAGTGGTCAGCAGAAGGGATGTGCCTTATCAAAACAGAGGTTGTGCAACTGGACAGCAGTGATGGGAATAACGGCACTATAAATAAACGCCGTTACTAACGGCTTTACTTTTTTTCAGTAATGAGCAATCAATTGAATTACTGTTTCCCCTGTAATAACGCCATTACCATTACTGAAAATAAAATATGCACGCTACTATAATTGAGAACACTGAAGCGTTTTTCATGCGAGCAGCGTCTCTGTCAGCCATATGGCCTCTCTTTCTCTGGGGTGTGTGTGTGTGTGTGTGTGTGTGTGTGTGTCCGGGGCTGGGGCAGGACACATAACCAACCAGCGATGGTGATTGGTGTGGATGAACATGAATGTGGTGTAACTGAGAATGTGATGATTGGCTTAGATAGCGCACATTTCCATCATTTGCCAATCAGAGGCAGAGTAGGTTGGGTGTTCACACAAGCACACGCACAGTGTCACGCACACACCAATGACCAGGAGTCAGAAGGAGTTAACAAGTTCAAAGATAACTGGTTCAAACTGGAAATATAAGCACTACATTGCCCTTATTGAGGTGAAAGGCAAGACTTGTATGTGTCATGCAACTTATCCCCAGGAAAAAAAGAGTCTTTCTGTGGTCACAAGTAATTCTAATCTAATGAAGCACCTCACATCGTCAAATGCCGCCACAAAATTAGTAGCTACGCAGGTGATAACGTGAGCTCTACTACCAAAGGAGGAGACGAAGCCATGAGTTCAAAGCAAATAAAATGTAATTTTTCTCCGCCAAAAACACTTATTACTCAGACAGAATTAAACAAAATATTATAAAATATAAATATAAAATAATATAATATATATATATATATAGTTGAGGACATGCTGCTGTTGTCTCTCACATTGTCAACACTACAACATTAAAATAGTGTAGATTAGTGTACAATGTTTTATATTTATTTTATAGTAATTTGACAAATTTGTGAAAAGTAACTAATTAAAGGGAATGTGTCCAACCCTGCTGGATAGTTGAAGCCAATGCCCTGGCCTATCAGTGCCAGGGCAAGCCATGTCCCCCGGGGGTGAGAGCATACTCAAGAAGAAGTGTTGCCTCCTCTTGGGCGTTAGCATGCGGCGTCTCTCTCACAGACATCTGTAGAGCTGCGGGCTGGGCGACACCCAACAGATTTGCAAGATTTTATAATCTTCGAGTGGTGCCCGAAACTAAGCTCAAAAACTCTTGCTGCACCATGCTCCCTAACCCAGAGATACGTGCGCTTATTCTGCTTTGCTAAAGTGAGTTCCCCATTTGGCAAACCCTAGAGATTTCTTCCGAGGCCCCCAGCACCTGACTCAGTGGAGGAGCCAGGTGCCTGGCCCAGTATGATGTCTGGTATGCCCACTTGGTCTACCCGCTTGCCTGGCCCAGTACGATGTCTGGTATGCCCACTTAGTCTACCCGCGTGCTGGGGTTCGGTGCCTGCTATGCGTGATCCCCGTTGATGATCCCCTATGCATCATTCAGCCATGAAGTGTTCCCCCTTCTTAGACGGACCCGTGTCTTCCCTACCCGCTAACCAGCTTATCATATGTAGTGCTCCCCCTGGATAGGGCTAGCCCATATGTCCATATTGCCATCAGGTCTCCCCATTTTGGGTAGCAGGTTGTCTCCGCAGCATCCTTCCTCTTTGGGGACTTGCATGCTTTCCCAACTAACTGTCGTATTTTTAAAAAAAAATCCCTAGACTACAATTAGCTAGATAAAAGCTCAGTTACGACCACCAATCTTATTCTAAATTATTCCCATATAATGCTAATTAAAGGGCCTAGGGGACATTGGAAGGTTACGCCCTTGGTGATGCTTGTGCGCGAACGCTATGCTTGGCACACTTCACATCAGGGGCGTGACGGCTCAACTGCTGTGGCATTTTCCATTCACTCTCCCATTCGTGGCGGACGACATACGTCAGAGTTCCTACTGAAGGGGAACATCCCGGTTACTAAATATGCCACAGCAGCTGGGTCTCCGGCTGATAGCTGAGGTATTGGATCTTCAGCGGCTAAAAGTGCAACTGCTAGCTCCGCGTACATTGATTATATACTTTACTAAAAATTAGTAACCAGCACCTGCAGAGTTGAGCTCTGCCAACTAATTTGCATTCATGGGCCCGTTTTCTTACCGATCAAAGTGGTTGGTCATCTAGCGATCTCAAATTCATGTCAGAAGACACACGTCTTCGCTCCCTCTTTGGGGAACATGGGTTACGTTAGTAACTGGAACATTTCGAAATGCTGTGTGATTGTGTTGGTTTGATGGCTTCAGCCACAATATTCTTAACCACACCCCTTTTACCTTTTTTCTACAAGGAAATGGTGCGCAAAAAATAAGCCCTGCCCCCTATTCAGTATCTCATTTCAGTTGGAAGAACAGTAAAACAACATACAAAAAAAAAGATTCAGCAACTTCCGGTTCACACTGACTTTAAAAATCAGCTTGCATGAGACAAAAGCACTGAAGGCTGAAGTCTTGTTTTATGAGGTCTTTTGATGCTCTGTAATATTGTTCAGTGGAGACCTTTCACTTATGGACAAGTGTATTGGAGCGTAATCAAAAGCGTGGCTCTGTCCTCTGGGTAGTGCATATAAACATTGAGATTCTTAGCAACACTTCTCACTGAGGCTGAGTGCTTTTGCGTCATCTTGGGGAAAAAATAGAGGCTGATTCTCCCACACTGTCTGCTAAATAAATCAAGCACTGGTAATGGTTTGTGTTCTCAGCAGAACTGCATGCACAGAGAAAATCTTTCCTTAACATGTTTGCAGACCATTTATGACAGTCGAAGTCAGATTGTGACATTTAACCTTGAGATTAGAGTGTTGCATCATGACAACAAACACCTTTTCTCACTTTACACAAGGGTTTGTACATACTTCTGTGACTCAATTTAGTTGTTACTAAACTTGGGTGATATCATAAACCAATCACAGTTTGATGACATAAAACCGGTGACCAACAAGGTCACAACTTGGTGTAACCAAGTAAAGTTTGAACTTGGAATGCAATTGACCAATCACAACAGACAGGGTCATCGGACCAATCACCGCAGATTAGTGTCACGCAATGGAGGAGTTTGGAAAAAATAAATCGCTGAACAAAAATTCTATTGGAGTCATTGGGATAATTAGGTAAAAATAAATGCATATAACACACATTATAAAACATCTTTCACACAGTAATAGCAGTAAATATCTGGAAGATTGCCAGAATGACTTTACCAGTAAATTCAAAAATGCGCTGTTCGCAACGACGTTCCATAATTTTTTCATAAAGGACCAACCACACATCTATTTTTAAAATACAAGTAAATTCTGACACCATTAACCAGAAATTACATTTAAACATCAGCGCTTGTATTCATAAACATGAAGGTGTCAAGCTGTTTGTTGATGGTTTGACTTTTTTAAAAAAACTTTAGCATTCATGCGACTGCTTTTGTCTCAGAGACATACCAAAATACTTAACTATAGGAAAAGAATGTTGCTACCATCTGAAAACAAGAGAGCAAACCGCAGCTAAAAACAGCTTTGTTTACACATTTGACTTCATTACAAATTCTGTAGATGCATAAGAGTTGTGAACAACTTCGATGAAAAGATATTGAGGAACACTGTCTCAAAAAAAACAAGAATAATTTAGTTTTACTTTTCTACAGTGGAAGGCAGTGGAGGTGATGGCTCACTCCCCATTCATTGCAAATACATGAAATGGCTATTAAAATAGTCTTCTTCTAAATTTCTCCTTTTGTGTTCTGCAGAAGAAAGCCAGTCATAGTAAATAAATTATGACGATTTCTGAACTATCCGTTCAATAATGAAGGAAAGAATTCCTTAATAATCTAAACTTAAAAGTCTGTCTTGGTCATTCTAGGTCCAATGGTCATTAATAAAACTTTTTTCCTGTTCTTTTATCGTGAAACCTAGAAAATGCCTTTTACTCTGGATGTTCTTACCTTCATGTGTGGCTGCTGAAAGGTGACTCTGGAGTTGTTGACCAGGGCTGAATACCTCAACAGGTTGGTTGGTGTGGCTGGAAATCTGTGTAAACTTGCTGTCTGGCTGTGTAGAACAGACGAGAAGCAGATATGCACTGTGTCCTTCAGGGCTTTTAGCTGCGACTCCTGTAACAAATTAATTGAGACAACACATATGAGATTAATGGGAAATTGTTTATCACGCTGTCATCTTATCCTTTTGTCCTCAAACCATTTATCTGTTCATTTCTCCATGCTCTTTATATATCGGAAACTGCAAAATCCCTGGTCTAAAAAGATAATAGAATTCATTCTCAAAGTTTACATTTTCAAAAGATAGCAGAAAGGGGAAAACATTAAAGCTGAAATGGAATGATGGGCAGATGGTCTCACCTTATCCAGCGCTGCCTTCTCCAGTTCATCTTTGGCTACTTTGAGTTTATTCTCCAAGTCCATCAGCTGTTGACCCTGCACAGAAGTTGAATGGGTAATCTCATTATCTTATTACTTTTTATTTTTTTGTTTGAACTTATTTTAAACTTAGTTATAAACCTGCAATATTTGAGTTTGCACATTATTATTCTTACATGTTTCCTTATAAAGTTCTAAATTTAAGTAACATTTTTAGTTGCACAAGCTATAAATTCAGAATCCTGAGGATATACAGTGGTCAGCATAAATGTGTACACCCCTCATAGATCTCTCTTTTAAAGTTATATATTTTTTATAAGGTGATTTACAATCATTTATTTGTGCATATACAGAACATTACATGACCAAAGCCAAAACTCACAAGACAAATTTAACAAAATAATCACAGTCCATATCACAGTCCAAAAATTAGTACACTCAAATAAATAGGTCACTATCCTAGTGACACTGGTATAATATTAACAACAGCATCTTATTCTTGCTGTTGTTATTATTGTACCAGTGTCATCGGAATAGATTTTAGAGAAAAATATTGCATTTACAGAGTGATTTGAGAATGATCCAAAAGGCATCCTGAGACTAAGAAGAGCGAAGCAAACACAACACACCTACTTATTGGATCAGGGACCTGGAACTAATATTAGAACTGATTAGAAAAACCTTCCTTTTTAAACATCTAATTTAACATCTAATGTTCTTTGCATCTAATGTCCTAAAATATCTAAAAATCTGCATTATATTTCCATGTTTATATTATATAATTTTTTTTTATTTTGGTAAGTGGCTTTCTGCATAGACTAAGAGCATAATTATCAAACTAACCAAAGGGCCACATTTCTGCTAGATGTATCTTTTAATGTACTTCTGGTGCCATGAACATCTATAATTGCTTACATAATTGAGCATGGTTCTCTTCATTCAGGCAGAACTACATAATGAGCTGCCTTCAATATGTCATTAGTTTAGTTTGAGAAATATTGCTCTCTGATGATGCCGTGTGTAGAGTCAACAACAGATTCATCGAGATATGAACAGGTGACAGAAATTCCACATCTGGCAGGATTAACACACACTATCTGAACACATACTTGGATGTAAGAGATGCATTTACTATTCATCCTTTACAGAAAGAACTTAACTGTTCTCACATTTACTTAAATATGACATGTCACATAGAATGGAGCTTAAACAAGCTATGATTTTGCAATTTTATAAATGTTTGAATGTTCCTGGAATAATGAAAAAGATAAATAATAATGAAAAAAAAGATTTTCAGAAATGAGAAAATGATAAAGCCTTTAGTTTACAACAAGAAACAAAATCAATGGGAGACACATCCGTCTGAAAAATAGCTGTAAGATAGTGTTTTTCCTCAGTGACTCAGCAGGGCACACACACATACAGATACAGCTATCTTTATGGAAACTTCCCATTGATGTAATGATTTTTATACTGTACAAACTATATTGTATCTATTAAAAAGCAAGAACTTAAAAAAGTTAAATTAAGTTTAATGCATCTTTAATATATTTTATTTTTGTAAAACATTAGGAAATGGGGCCTCACAGTGGCGCAGTGGGTAGCACGTTTGCCTCACAGCAAGAAGGTCGCTGATCGCTGGTTTGAGCCTCAGCTGGGTCAGTTGGCATTTCTGTGTGGAGTTTGCATGTTCTCCCTGTGTTGGCGTGGGTTTCCTCCGGGTGCTCCGGTTTCCCCCACAAGTCCAAAGACATGCGGTACAGGTGAATTGGGTAAGATAAAATTGTCCGTAGTGTATGAGTGTGAATGGGTGTATATGGATGTTTCCCAGAGATGGGTTGCAGCTGGAAGGGCATCCGCTGCGTAAAACATATGCTGGATAAGTTGGCGGTTCATTCCGCTGTGGTGACCCCGGATTAATAAAGGGACTAAGCCGAAATGAAAATGAATGAATGAATGAAAACATTAGGAATTCACTCGTAACTCTAAATGAAGGTTCTTTGTTATGCGCTGACTAACAATGTATAGGGAGATTTCAATCAGTTTAAAATAACCACCATCAGAGTAAATTGTGGAATATCTTCAATTGCTTGGTAAGCCGCTGCTAAAACAATGACAACAACAAAAATAAAAATAAATGCTCAGAAATATATAAATAAAATGAGTGTAATTAAAACAAAGAACACTGCAATCATTCTGATTGCGTCTTCTAACAAGCTATTATGCCATTGCCAGCACAATTTTGTTTCTTTAATCTCTGTGTAATTATTTTCATAAACTTCTTTTGAGCACAACAGAGAAGAGACGGATCACAAAAGCCAAATCATAAAAGGATTGTTAACTAAACAAATTATTTTTTAAAGCCCCAGTATAATACAAGCCAAATCAATGAATGAAACTGGTTTGATGTCATTTTGTTCAAAATCTGGCTAAAATGTTTCAAGTTTGACTGGTAAACATCAACATGAACTTGATGAGTATACATAGGAGTATTCTTTTCCACTTTTGTTAGACATCCATGGGCAAAAAAACTAATAATCATTAACATATTTTGTTGTGGTGAGAAGAATATGAAGATCGGAATCTCTTAAGATGTAAATGTTTCACAGAATGTTCCAATGTTACATCTCAAATGTTCCATGTGTTCTAGGGTCTGTATGAGATATATATATATATATTAGTAATAATTACATATTTTAGGTGTAACACGTTTTCACTTTTTACAGTGTAGCTCTGCAGCTCTACTTTCTTCATTCACTTGAGCTGGAGGAGATGTGTTCCACTGCCTGAGCTTGGTTTCTTTCTTGTTTTGTTTTGTTTTTTGTTTATTTATTTTGTTTGTGATCTGATGAAATTTGTTTGCTTGCCACTTTTGCCTCTGGCTTGCTTAGCTGGCATCGGTAGAGCTGCCCTACAGTGAATCACGTCCTTCAACAATCACATCTGAACTGAACTGAATCAACATTAAACAGACTGAAAAACAACCTTGCTGTTTTTCTGTGGAACTGCTTTTTATTGTATTGCACTTGATTCACACCGATGATTAAACTTTACACTGTTAAATATAAATGATTGTACCTTTTCGTTATCTCTGTCAGTTATCTCTGTAAAGTTGCTTGAAGTGCTATAGAAACAAAGGTGACTTGAGGTAAACGTGTTTGTAACAAGTTATTATGTTAATCTGTCAACTGTCATTCTGACTTTCATCTGACATGCAGAGTTACAGTTTTTGATTTATGGAATTTACGCTTGTGTGCTTTTCCTCTGTGAGTTGAGAGTGAACTGCCACACTAGAAACCAAGAGCTATGAAAACCAACTGTCATACAGTGAGTGTTTTGTTAAGTATGTAATCACATTTTGCTTTAGTTTTCACCAAACTCTAAACAACCCCTAAATAATGAATATATGGCACAAATCTCATGGCACCATTCTGTGATATTTTTGTCACTTTTTAAAGAGTTGGTCATTATTCGTTGTCACATATTGTATATACAGTGCATCCGGAAAGTATTTATAGCACTTCACTTTTTCCACATTTTTTTATGTTACAGCCTTATTTCAAAATGGATTAAATCATTTATTTCCTCACACACAATACCACATATTGACAATATGAAATTGTTGCAAATTTATTAAAAATAAAAAACCTGTAAAAAGTATTCACAGCCTTTGCTCAATACTTTGTTGATGCACCTTTGGCAGCAATTACAGCCTCAAGTCTTTTTGATTATAATGCCACAAGCTTGGCACACCAGTCTTTTGGGACTTTTTGCCCGTTCCTCTTTGCAGAACCTCTCAAGCTCTATCAGGTTGGATGGAAAGCGACGGTGTACAGCCATTTTCAGATCTCTCCAGAGATGTTCAATAGGATTTAGGTCTGGGCTCTGGCTGGGCCACTCAAGGACATTCACAGAGTTGTTGTGAAGCTACTCCATTGATATTTTGGCGGTGTGCTTTGGGTCATTGTCCTGCTGGAAGATGAACTGTTGCCCCAATCTGAGGTCAAGAACACTCTGAAGCAGGTTTTTCATTCAGGATGTCTCTGTACATAGCTGCATTCATCTTTCTCTCTATCCTGATTAGTCTTCCAGTTCCTGTTGCTGAAAAACATCCCCACAGCATGATGCTGCCACCACCATGCTTCACTGTAGGGATGGTATTAGCCTGGTGATGACCGGTGCCTAGTTTTCTCCAAACGTAACGCCTGGCATTCACTCCAAAGAGACCAGAGAATTTTGTTTTTTATGGTCTGAGAGTCCTTAAGATGCTTTTTGGCAAATTCCAGGCTGGCTGCTATGTGCCCTTTACTAAGGAGTGGCTTCCATCTGACCACTCTACCATACAGGCCTGATTAGTGGATTGCTGCACAGATGGTTGTCCTTGTGTAAGGTTCTCCTCTCTCCAAAGAAGAACGCTGGAGCTCAGACAGAGTGATCATTGGGTTATTGATCCACTTCCCTGACTAAGGCCCTTCTCCCCCGATCACTCAGCTTAGATGGCCGGCCAGCTCTAGGAAGAGCCCTGGTGGTTCCAAGCATCTTCCACTTACGGATGATGGAGGCCGCTGTGCTCATTGGAACTTTCAGAGCAGCAGAAATTTTTCTGTAACCTTCCCCAGACTTGTGCTTCGAGACAATAGAACTAGCATTCATTCATTCATTCATTTTCTTTTCGGGTAAGTCCCTTTATTAATCTGGGGTCGCCACAGCGGAATGAACCGCCAACTTATCCAGCATATGTTTTACACAGCGGATGCCTTTCCAGCTGCAACCTATCACTGGGAAACAAAAACTAGCATATCAAGCTAACTTTAATGCCTTATATTAATAGATTTTGAATAAACATTAATGTCACAAAATATGTAACAATCTGTTCCTGTGAATAATTTTACTCATACGTGAGCATAATTTAGTCCAACGCAATACAACATGAGTGTGATAAATGGCAGTGTTTTAAAGGGAAAAACTATCTATTTAATGCTGGCTAGATTTAGGGAAAATACTTTTACAATGCAATCTTGCTTATTGTCCTTCCCGAGATTTGCAGGGCCATCTTGAGCTCTGAATCTTCTTCCTTTTCTTCCCATTACCAAACACTACGCCTGCAAACCGACTCAAACATAAAAGGCAACTCTAGAAATAAACTCTGAAAAGAACTTCTTTAATCATGAATATAAAAGGACGAAGGATAATCTGCCTACATTGATTTCAGACGGGGGAGGAAGAAGTAGATGTACAGCCCAGATAAGATAAATGTAAGACTAGACTGAAAAAAAAAAGTTTTCCTCACATTGCAGCATCTCGACTAACAGAAATAAGTTATATTGATTTTTTTTTTTTTTTTTATAGACAAGACTTATTTTACATGTGTTATCCTGCCATCCCGATTTAGAAGCAATAGTTTTAAAGTGATGCACTTTGTGCGAAAACCCAGTATTTATATGATACCAAAGGGCAACGTGCTGGAAATATCAGCTGACATTTCCCCATCTAAAACTGCAAATAAGAGAGGAAAGGTCAACCTACATGGCAGCAAAGGTCGTTGTTTTTTACAAGAATCTGCGCTCTCGTCTCACAAGAAAAGGTCAAACCACTCAATTACAATGCACACATTAGCCCTAATCTGTTATATTTTGGGCAAAAAAAATGCAGATTATTGAGTATGATTTTTATGATGGTGACATTCACATTGCTTTGTTTGCACTTTCAAAAGATTTCAAAAGATTTGTGGCTTTTATTCTATTTGCGGAAACACTTCTAAAATGAATGCTTCTAAATGCTTCTAAAAGTTAAGGAATTTAATTTGATTGTTTTAGAAAAAAATTATTTTACTATGACTATGTGCACACTGCAGCTAAATTTGGTCGTCAGTGCAACCAGTAAAGCAACTTAGAGGTTAACATTACAGGGATAACAGCCACATTTAACAAACAAATTAACTCCAGAAAATTCAGGTAATTACAACATTAACAAAAAGTATAGAGAACCGAGCTGAACAAGTACTTGTTTCTAATGCAAGTCAGTAATTTGCTTTCTATATGCACAATAACAACCAACTGCAAGAAGCAGAAAATCACATGAAAAGACGTAAGAGTCTTGACTCCTTGGTGTCGCCAGATTTATCTACAAAAACAGAGAATTTAAAGTTGAAGTGATTGAAGTTCATAATAAAACCGAAATAAATTGTGATATATTTATTTTCCAAGTAATGCCAGCATATGTCCACTTTAATAAATTCATAAAACTCAATTAGTTATATTAAACAGTAGAAGCTACTCAAAGAAGCTAATTATAAGTGGACATGGCAACGCAAAAGCCTTATGAGCTTAATCAGATTTTGAATTTGAATACTGTAATAAATTACTCACACTCATCCTATCGAAACCCATTAGATCTTCATTCATCTTTGGAATGGAACTTAAGATATTTTAGATGAAATCTAAGAGCTCTCTGATTCAAAGCCCAGAAGAACATCATCAAAACTCCATGTGTCATCAGAGGTTCAACCGTAATTTTATGAAGCAGCAAGAATACATTTGTGCAAAAATTAAATTAAATTAAATTAAATTAAATTAAATTAAATTAAATTAAATTAAATTAAATTAAATACTTCAATCAGACTGGGCAAAAAAAAGTTATCCTCTATGTTGAAAACTTCAGACATATTTACAAACACTGTTCCCCAGTGAGAGGGGAAATTCAATGCTATGTGGAAAACTTCCACTATTGGGATTTTATCAGAAAGTAAATCATCTAAAGAGAAATAAAACGGGCCAATGAAATGCCAATGAATTGGCAGCGTCAGCACAAACAGCTGGCAGCAATCACAATCAATTGTGAATAAGAATGCCAGCCACGCATTGCAAAGCACCTTTTTTGCTTTCAGAAACCTCACGTGCAGACTGAAAGAGACGTTTTGCTGTCATCCGCTGACTTCCTTCGAGAGAGAGTGAGAGAAATCTGCCGTGCTCTGAGAGGCTGATTTCTCCCAGTTACAGTGCGAGCAACAGTGCGAGCAGTGGAGGTCGAGCTGGGCTTCTCTTGTCCCTGGCCATTTCGCTGGACCGGTACTTCAAGAGTGGTGCGTATAAAGCAATTATCCTAAAACAGCAGTACGGTGCGTTTCTGGATGCGGTGGTTCTCTGTCCACGGATGATGGTCACGAGCACTGTGTTGCATGTCTGGGGGTTCAGCATGTTAATGCGGTGCTCGAGGGCAGTGCAAGCCATCACTGCGATGGCATGTCTGTTGCGCAGCTAAGATCGTGGCTCGCTCTTGCAAAAGGGTGCACCACCCATGTTGTCCCCCCGCAAGTAGCGGTTGGCACTGGGGCAGATCTGAGGGTCAAAGTGGGGATCAATCCGCCGCCCTCAAGCTTGTGGACCTCCCATTCCTCAGCACTCTCCCTCCAGGTTTCGACTGAGAGAAGGACTCCATCCTCCGGGATGGTCATCCTCTCAATCGATGACACTGAGGACCAAATGTCCATCGTTGCATAGGAGGGTGGGCTGTCATTTTCCAATGACAATTAGTCAATGGTGTAGTTCTTCCTGGCGTAGTCAGCCTCGGCTCCTGTCCAAAGCATGTAGGTGGTCTGCGTCCCTCGGGGCCAGAGCCTACACTGCTGTGGGCCAGGCTGCTTTCGCCTTGCTTGCTATGGCTGGTGCAGGTGTTGGCCTAGAGGCACTAAGTCAGGTACGGACCGCGAAGCGCCCCTAAGACGAGCCACTCGGAGATAAGAAGGTTTGCTTTTTCCCCAGTGCAGGGCCGTGGACACCCATATCATTAACTTACTTATGGTATGGCTACCAAATATTATAAAAAACTATTTCTCCTTTCTCCGGGTGTGACAGCCGAAACACTGCCAGTATGAGACCAAGGTATGTATAACACCAAGGTCAGCCCTGTGTCCACCCCTGTCTTGTGTGAGGAGATTGCTGTCCTCCTAGCAAAGGACGCAATCGAGCAGTTTCTGCGGTTTGCGTGCGAGGGTCGAGCATGGTAGTACAAAATCCTCCCTCCTCCCTTCCGGGCTCTCTCAGTCTCCTCGGGTTTTCACCAAGCTCGCGGGCATCTGCATACTCAATTATCACGATAAATGGCTTTTTATAGCTCACTTGCAGGATCAATTGGTTATGCACAGGGACTGGGTGCTCCGGCACCAACCGCACGGGAGGTATTTGCTCTCGCTGCATGTTTCAGCTTGCTCGAGATGCTGGATAATTAAATCAATCCTGTCCCCCTCTCATACCCGCTTGGAGATCTCTTCTAGGCGAGGTCTGCTCAATCCACTCGACTATCTTTAATATTTCTGTCCAGGCACACAGCTCTACTGGTTATGTTGGCATCAGTCAAGAGGGTCGGGTATCTGAAGGCATTTTTGGTCAGAGAAGTGTGCCAGCAGTTCAGTCTCACTCTCACATTTCCCTTTCCTGAGACCCTGGCCCACCTTGGTGCCCGAGGTTCCTATAGTGCTTTCTTTTTCAGACTACTTAGTGAACCTCCAAGTGCTGCCCACAGAGGAGGCAGACCCAGCCCCTTTCTTTGCTGTGTCCTGTTCGCGCTCTGCGCTATGTGACCGCATTAGAGGTTAGCTTTTTTTCTGTTATGATCAGCAGACAGGAAGTGCCATATCCATACTGAGGTTGGCCCACCGGATAGTGGATGCCATCTCCTTCGCTTTTCAGTGAATTAGGTGAATTCCAGTGAATTCCAGTGAATTAGGAAATTCAGTAAGGTTTTGAAACACGCTTGCTGCGCCTTTCTCTCTAACACAGAGATGCGTGAGCTTTTCTTACTCTGCTCAGTTGAGTTCCCCATTCGGCGAACCCTACAGAAATCCTCCGAGGACCCCAGCACCTGACTCCTTGGAGTAGTCGGGTGCCTGGCCCATTATGTTGTTGGCATGTCCTCTTGGTCATCCCGCATTCTGGGTATAGTTGCCTGCTATGCACGATCCCCACTGGTGGTCCCATATGCTTCACTCAGCCACGGTATAGTTTCCTTTTCTTCAGGCGGGCTGGTGTCTTCCCTCTCCGCTAACCATGCATCATAGGGTTAGTCCTTCTCAGTGTTAGTTCATGTCTTCTTGCCACCAGGTCTCCCTATTTGGGCAGCAGGTGGCCTTCGCATATTTATATGATTTATATGATTGCTGCCAGCTGCGTGCGCTGGCGCTGCCTCTTCATTGGCATTTCATTGGCCCGTTTTATTTCTTTGCAGATGATTGGCTTTTTGACAAAATCCCCATAGTGGAAGTTTTCACAAAGCATTTCCGATGGCGCAGTGGGTAGCGCTGTTGCCTCACAGCAAAAAGGTCGCTGGTTCGAGCCTCGGCTGGGTCAGTTGGCATTTCTATGTGGAGTTTGTATATTCTCCCCGTGTTTGCGTGGGTTTCCTCTGGGTGCTTCGGTTTCCCCCACATTGGGTAAGCTAAAATGTCCGTAGTGTATGTGTTTGAATGAGAGTGTATGGGTGTTTCCCAGTGCTTGGTTGCAGCTGTAAGGGCATCTGCAGCGTAAAACATATGATGGATAAGTTGGTGGTTCATTCCGCTGTGGCAACCCCTGATTAATAAAGGGACTAAGCCGAAAAGAAAATGAATGAATGAACAATGCATTTTGTTTATTGGCAAAAAATACACCTGTGCAATATAAGACTAGTTTTGTGGTCCATGTGGCATGCAGTGACGGGGGCACATAATTACAGCATTATGATTGGCTGGATTGCAGGTCAATCAAACTACCTACGAAGGGTCAATTGTTGAATAGTCGTTATTGATGATTGGCACGCAAAATCATATATATATATACATATATATATTTTTGGCTTTATAAGATTATAGTTGAACCATGCATAAAACATGACTGTTTTGATGATATTCTTTGATGATGATGTTGATTCCTTTCTAGGCTTTGAAAATTTCATGATGACTCTTGCTTACTGGAGGGTCATATGAATAGATAAATGTATACGCTACTCTGTAATTTTTTAAATCTTATCAACACATAACCCACATAAGTCAAAACTTCCAGTTTCAATGGTAGACACTTGCGATTACATGCACGGTCTGTCTTCCATTGTGCAGTGAATCCGAAATGTCTCATCTGTAGAGCCACAGTAACAAGGCAACACACAAGCCAAACAGGACCTTCTTTAAAGCTGCAATCCTGTGGTTAAACCGCTCAGGTAACCTCATTTTCTAGCAGTTTCTAAAGCCCAAGTGCATCATGCAAGGGTACAGTAATGACACATCTTCTTTGTTTGGTTCTTACCTTAAAAATTAAATCCTTTTTGCCATACCTCAGCTCTTTCAGTTGGGCTTGGATTTTTTTGGACTGCAAAATGAAGATAAGAAAGAATGTGTGTTAGCTTATTCAAATAGTAAAATTGGTTTTAGATTGTGTAGCGGGGCTTTTTTGTGGCTGTGCCGAAGTGTTCCTTTGTGAACACTTGCGGGCAAAGCTCCAATTCAAAAGAAGAGACCCTCGGTGAGCAAGAAAAAATAAAAGTCTTCGCTTCAGTGGACTGTAGGGACCATTCCATGACGCAAACACATTAACACATCAGCACACTCCATGCTACAGCATTGTCTTGGCCTGCTGCCTGTGGATTGTTGCCACAGCTGTGAACATTTCTCAGACACACATACTGTACACTTCTTTTACTCTACAGCTTCAGTGATATTTCACTAACTGAGAGAGAGAGAGAGAGAGGGAGAGAGAGAGAGAGAGAGAGAGAGAGAGAGAGAGAGAGAGAGAGAG
>CAIGQW010052771.1:4529686-4556682 GCA_903798125.1 Danio choprae
AGAGAGAGAGAGAGAGAGAGAGAGAGAGAGAGAGAGAGAGAGAGAGATTTTTACTGTATTTTTGACCAAATGGAATAGAAGTAGAAGACAATTCTTTCCAAAATATACAAATCTTACTGATGATATGTAAATGATATGTAAATGATCATTTACATTCCTAAATTATTCAATTAATGACTTATTATTAATGTATTATAAATAAATGAATTTGTTCAGTTAATCAATTATACATACTAAATTATATAAATAAATGTTCTTAGGAATGAATTAGGTAAATAAGGATACAAGTAAATTATGAATGAAAAAGTTATTATTAATTTATAAACCAATACATTCATAAATTATAAATTAATTACTAAAAGCCATGAGCTATCAAGTGTTAATTTAGGCATTATTACTTTATCCGTGCTTAATGGATGAATCTAAAACTTTAAGCAGCTTTTTCCACAACAACAGTGCCTCAGTCCAACTCAACCCACCTCTTCTGCATGAATGTCACAGAGCTTGTTCCCAGACAGAAGTTTGTTCTTAAGGCTTTTATTCTGCAAGACAGGAAAAGAGAATAAATAGAGATATACTGTACAGACGGCTTTGTAACATCAAGCATGAAACAAGCCCCGACGTCTTGTTTTATCTACATAAATACACTCAATTTAATGGTAGCCCTGTCCCTGCAGACAAAAGCAATGCCTCAACCGTTTCCATCCAGTTCATTTTGACAGTTCCCTCACAAGCTTATTGAAGCTCAAGGTGACCCTGGAGTATATGCCTCATTTCTGTAATAACCTGCAGTGGATGTCTTTATGGAAATAGATGATGGTAGATTAAGAATCAATACAGAGATGATGGTGGTGCTGAGTTTAATCTAGTGCTTTTCCCCACCTCCTTCTGCTCTTTTTTTCCTGCTTTCTCTCTTCGTGTCCTTTCGCTTTTATTTTTTCCTCTCATTATCTCTCTCTGCCTCAGTTTCTCACTTCCTTTGTCTCTGTGTATGCTCTCAGATGCAAATGTGCATGCTTTTACTGGCAATGTCACCCAGATTCAAACCCACCAGGGTTTTGCAGCACTTTTTTTTTTATAATTGCGGCCCAAAAAGTGATGGATAATGCCACTTTTGGTGTTTTTGGTTTTATTTTGCAGTGAAAAAACCAGCAATCATGCAATTAGCGATAGTGCCTGCAGAAGTACCATTATCTGTAATTATTTTGGTTCATAATAACTGAATATTGAGAAAACATTCAATATTAAGACAACAATGATGCACTATAGCCTTTACATCTCTATGTTTATTGTAAATAAAAACAGGTTTCTGCAGAATGACCGTGTTAATAATGCCTTTTCAGTCTGTAACAAACTGATGATTAGGTTGTGAAGGTTTTTCAGAAACATTTCTACAGTCGTCCATATAAATAAGCAGGTTTTATGCATCTCATACAACAAAACTGCATGCGTTACTGATTCTCTCATAAAAAAGGGTATGCAAAGTATGGATTACACTCATCAAAAGTATTAATAGAGACTTTTTTGATGTAAAATATTTCAATTTCAATTGTATTAACTACATCTGAACCTAACTTTAACTCATGCAGTTACCTTAACCCAGTCCTTTCTTATGCAGGTACACTGCAAGTACATGTTAAGTACACATAATATAAAATAAGCACAACTCAAACTATTTAAAATAGATTAAAATTGTTTAAATAATTAGATGATATGAAAATTGACATTGTAATTAATTGAAATAATATTTCACAATATTCACTTTATTTTTGATAAGAAGCTTTGATACAGATATGTTGAAAACTATTAACAAACTTTACTGACCTATAAGTTAACCATTAATGTACACACATTAAACCAGGATCCCAGATTGATTCTAAAAGGTCTTTTGTACCTCTGCCTGTGTGACAAAATTTTGTTAGAGGTCACAATGGTGCTACTAGCAATTCTGCCAAAGCACTGCCATTTTCTTGTGAATGGGAAATATTTATGCCTCACCAAAGTGGAACCTTTCAAAAGAAAAGAAAGCTGAGAGTGAATGCATTAGGCGTGCTCACTTGTACCAACTTGTAAAAAGCATTCACGTCCTCTTACAATTTATAAAGCAGAAATTTTCTCTGACTTGTTTCGTGTGTCAGTCGTGCTACCTGATTGCCTCAGATTCATTTAGATGATGTTTTTAGGCTTTTATAATGTGTCAATAAAAAAAAAAGATGAATTCTGAGTCTGAGGGACTGAACAGGGTAGACTGTGAAGTGTTGTCATCTTGAAATTATGGTAATTAAAATGCAGTGTGAATGCAGTTACTTACTGTATGTAATACACTGACCAGTCATGGTTACTCTACTCTTAAACAACTGTAAGATCCAGTGAGAAGTGTTTGGGTTTTTTGGTTGTACTGAAGTTCTCCATGCAAATCACAGAAGTATTGGTGATTTAATCTAATAAAGCGCTGCTATTCTTAACACTGAGGCAGAAAACAGCAGAAACATTGTCCAACAGTCTGAAGAAGTTTCAATACACAAACCAGCAATATTTACCATGGTTTCCTGTAGTAACACTTATGTAACCATTGTAGCAGTAATATTCATATTGAATTCTGTTATTTTCTTAATGTATAAAATAATAATGGGACTTAATTACATGTCGAGGTAAAGGTGCAATAGGTGATTGTCTTCAGAAACAATTGTTATCATGCTAGTTGAAAGTTTCTTCACATCCTGATACACTCAAAAAAAATTTGTCGAATCAACATGATTTAATCGTAGCAAAATATAACATGAACACAATATAAATTTGTAAATTCAACATGGTTTTAACAGGTCTATGTAACCTCTTTGCAGCTAATTGAATTAAAATGCTTGTGTTGTGTTTATCTGATTGAATTTATTCATGTACAGTGCATCCAGAAAGTTTTCATTGCATTTTTTTATGTTACAGCCTTATTTCAAAATGGATTAAATTCATTTATTTCCTCAAAGTTCTACACACAATACCCCATAATGACAATGTGAAAAAAAGATTTTTTGAAATTGTTGTAAATTTATTAAAAACATAAAACCTGAAAAATCCCATGTGTAAAGTATTCAGAGGCTTTGCCGTGAAGCTCTAAATTGAGCTCAGGTACATTCTGTTTCCACTGATCGATCTTGAGATGTTTCAGCAGCTTAATAGGAGTTCATCTGTGGTAAATTCAGTTGATTGGACATGATTTGAAAAGGCATACACCTGTCTATATAAGGTCCCAGGGTTGACAGTACATGTCAAAGCACAAACCAAGCATGAAGACAAAGGAATTGTCTGTAGACCTCCATGACAGGATTGTCTCGAGGCACATGGCTGGGGAAGGTTACAGGAACATTTCTACTGCTCTGAAAGTTTCAATGAGCCCAGTGGCCTCCATCATCTGGTAGTGGAAGATGTTTGGAACCACCAGGACTCTTCCTGAGTGATAGAGCTGAGTGATAGTCAGGGAGGTCACTCCAGCGTTCTTCTGTGGAGAGAGGAGAACCTTACAGAAGGACAACCATCTGTGCAGCAATCCACCAATCAGGCCTGTATGGTAGAGTGGTCAGACGGAAGCCACTGCTTAGTAAAGGGCACATAGCAGCACGCCTGGATTTTGCCAAAAGGCACCTGAAGGATTCTCAGATCATAAGAAACTAAATTCTCTGGTTTCTTTGGAGTGAATGCCAGACGTTACATTTGGAGGACACCAGGCACCACTCATCCCCAGGCTAACACCATCCCTACAGTGAAGCATGGTGGTGGCAGCATCATGCTGTGGGGATGTTTGATAGTGGGGAAGATGAATGCAGCAATGTACAGAGACATCCTGAATGAAAACCTGCTTCAGAGGGCTCTTGACCTCAGACTGGGGTGATGGTTCATCTTCCAGCAGGACAATGACCCAAAGCACACCACCAAAATATCAATGGATTGGCTTCACAACAACTCTGTGAATATCCTTGAGTGGCCCAGCCAGAGCCCAGACCTAAATCCTACTGAACATCTCTGGTGAGATCTGAAAATGGCTGTACATCGTCGCTTCCCATCCAACCTGACAGAGCTTGAGAGGTTCTGCAAAGAGGAATGGGCAAAAATGTCCAAAGGCAGGTGTGCCAAGCTTGTGGCATCATATTTAAAAAGACTTGAGACTGTAATTGCTGCCACATGTTCATCAACAAAGTATTGAGCAAAGGCTGTGAATACTTATGTACATGTGATTTTTCAGGTTTATTTATTTTTAATAAATTTGCAACAATTAAAAAAAAAAATCCACATTGTCATTATGGGGTATTGTGTGTAGAACTTTGAGGAAATAAATGAATTTAATCAATTTTGAAATAAGACAGTAACATAAAAAAATGTGGAAAAAGTGAAGCGCTATGAATACTTTCCGGATGCACTTTATTTTCAGTGTCAGTAAAGCACTTCAACTCAACAAGATTCTTCCTTGTTACATTAACAAGTTTCTGTCTTGTCCATGTATGGTTATAAAAATGTATTGTGTTACTTGAATTAGCTTTGTCTTAGTTGGCAGCACTAAAGTTCAGTAATCTCCAAAAAGTACACTCACAGAAAAATTTGTTGAATCAACCCATTGTGCCTCTGAACAAATCAAGTAAACTTGAACAGCTTTGAATGTGTTATATGAACACAATATAAATGTGTAAATTCAACATGGTTTTAATAGGTCTTTGTAACTTCTTTGCAGCTAATTGAATTAAAATGTTTGTGTTGTGTTTATCTGATTGAATTAATTTTTATTCACTCAGTCAGTAAAGTCACTTTGAGGTCTTCATTAAAGTAACATTGTGTAAAACATTTAGCCAAGAAAACCTTGAGCAAACCTTCTTAACAAACCTGATAACCAAGCAACCAAGACTTTAATTTTGTCTTACCAACAAACCTTGGCCTGAAAACCAGAAAATTAAACAATAAACATTTGCCATTTTGGTACAATTTCTAAAAGTTTATCCGTTATAATGAATTGTGAAACATTGGCTTGACAAAAAGTAAGCAAAAAGAAAACAATGGTATTTAATAAAATACCAATTACAAAAAAGATGTACTGAGCATTCATGATTGTTCCACTCGCTGAAAATATTTGAAACAGATACAGTCAGTTGACTGTTGCAATATCAGTCACTGCACACTGCATCTTCACTAATTATGCAGAGTTTACTTGCTCTAGCACCCCATTTAAATGAAGAGTGTCATAACCGCTGTCTAGGAGAGCTTCTGTCCAGCTATAAATGTGCATCTTCTTTATTCAATCACTACATAAGTCTTGTTGAAGCTCATGTACCAGTGTTCACACCACATAAGCTTGTTTAAAGGGAACAGTGCAAAAATTTTATTGTCAACATGCAAAAGGAACTCCAAGTGCATTTTTGTTTTTGTCTCCAAGTTACTTGTGCCAAGAATAAGTTGTCCATATATATGTGGAACATGACAAGTGCAGAAATCCAAAGGTTCAAAAGTTTAGTCTGTCAAACTAAGCATGCGCAGTGACTTCTTATGTTTTTTTTGGTGGGTATGCAGCCAGTTTATTAGTGCATACCACCACCTACGGTGATGGAGGCACAGAGTAACTCACCGGAGAGAGTCGTTTATCTGAAGAGCTTAAATCTCATTGAATCAACAAGTTGTCATCTAATTCATTTTATTATTTCTTAATTTAGTTTAAAATTAATTTATTTAACAACTAGAATGAATCATTTAACAGAACTAAACTAGTTCCATTCTTTTCCATAAGACATATTTGTATTTTGCAAATCGAGCAAGTGGCTTGTTGACTTTTTTGTTGACTCATTCATTCATTTTCTTTTCGGCTTAGTCCCTTTATTAATCTGGGGTCGCCACAGCGGAATTAACCGCCAACTTATCCAGCATTTGTTTTTTACGCAGCGGATGCCCTTCCATCTGCAACCCATCACTGGGAAACATCCATACACAGTCATTCACACACATACACTATGGACAATTTAGCTTACCCAATTCACCTGTACCGCATGTTTTTGGAATTGTGGGGGAAACCGGAGCACCTGGAGGAAACCCACACGAACACGGGGAGAACATGCAAACTCCACACAGAAATGCCAACTGACCCAGCCGGGGCTCGAACCAGCGACCTTCTTGCTGTGAGGCAATTGTGCTACCCACTGCGCCACTGGGCTGCCCGCAATCACTAAACTGAATAGTCAAAATGTATCTATATGTATTTTGATATTCTGTGGAAGGTGTAGAACCAAGAATAATTTGTGCAATCAAAACGTTTAGCATAATTGCATACCTCTGCACACAATGATCACACATAAAGCATTACTGTACATCATCTATGAGTGTTCACGGATGTGGCTCAGACAGATAATGGCAGGCAAACATCAACATCCTACCATTGTTTTTAAAGTTTAATTGTTTTAAAACTGAATGTTACATGATGTACTGTAGTTATGCTTTCTAATTTATGCATTCAGGAGGAGTGGCTTTTAATGGTGATTTGCAGGATGGTGCGTAGGCTTTCAGAGCTATCAGGCTAATGTTAGCATTTTCCAAGATCTCCCGTTGCAATTTTAAAGCCAGATTGCACAATTATTTCCCAGATTTTACACAATTTGCTTGATGTAGGGTGTCTTGGGGATTCATAAATGACAAATGGGCTTCGAGAAAAAAACATTCAATCATCTCTTCTTGTGCATTGTGTCATAGTTCATTACCATAGATATTTACATTAAATGTCGCCTACACTTTTGTTGTCTATTGGAAAGAATGCGTCAATAGAGCTGCCATTTTAGTACAGGGTAGCGCTCGTTTGAAATGAATGTGGGACCATGGTGCAGTGGAGGACTGGCCATTCAGAGCCAGAGATATATACAAATATATACATATATCTATGATCGGGGGTTTTCCCAGTGGTCAGTACGCAAATATTTTTTTAAATTACGAAAATGATAATTTTACATCACTTTTCTATATTGACGGATAAGTGACCGCACGGGCATTGCCGACAAAGAGCATGTGTTTGTGTGCATGGAAATGTATTGTCCTCCTTCCCTGTCAAATTTGATCTAGTCCTGAAATACACCCCCTCTCCTGCTTTCACTTCTCATTCTAACGAAGGGAGCAATTCATTTGTGAATGAATCTCCGTTATGAACGACTCCTTCACTTAGCCAACAATACAAGTTTCTAGCACCGCAGCATCTTGTTGTCATATTTCATTTACATTGTTTGCTGGTTTTATTCAACCAAACTAGCATAAGCCTAGTATCTAGTGCGAATTGGTGCTACTTTCCTTATGATCAGATATAAAAATGAAATCTTACCTATGAAATGTTATGCCTTTATGCTTTGATTTATTTGTTTTCTCGTTACTACACCCGTACACAGCGCTAAAGTCCAGCATCTTCAAATTGGCTTTAGTCTTAACTAGTGCGGTTGAATGACATTTGTCCTGGGAGCACTGTACAAATGTGGTGATGCTATTGATGCATGCTCAGGGTCCGTATGCGATATCTAGTGTATACATCTATGGTTCATTACAGCTGATGCCATCATGCCATTGCTTCATGACGTTAATACAAAAAGTCCACAATGGGTTTTGTCACCGGCTTTCATTGACCAGTAGGAATCTCTTCTGTATACAGTTTTAAAATGGCAAAACAAAAAAGAGAGAACTGTGCTGCTAGGTTGACATGAAATATAGAATTTGTGGAGATACGGCAACAGTACGCTTGCCTGAATGATGTGTGACCAAAAAAATACCATGACAGAATAAAAAAAAAGTGGCTTCAGCAGCCCAGTTTGGGAATTAGCACGTAAGCTAACAAATTACTCATTATACAATGCACCCTGGGAAATTTTACATGAATGTATCTATAAAAGTAACCGGCTGTAAAGTAGCTTTGTCATTTTAGTTGTAAATAACAGTAGCGTTTCTGAATGCATTTAGGGCTGCTTTGTTTAGAGCCGTTGCTGGGAAACGACTTTTGTTGTTCCAAAAGTGCTTCTTGCTGGCATTGAATGAATCTACTCATCGATGTTTTCAATTCAGAAAACACACACACACACACACACACACACACACACACACACACACACACATATAATGAGAATTAATGAAGGAAGACCAGAACCAACCCGTTACATGTGTTTCTGATCCGCTATAAACTACTGTAGAACACACTGAATCTAGACCAGGATTAGCATCAACTAACACTAAAAACAGAAGAAAACACACACACACACACACACACACACACACACACACACACACACACACACACACACACACACACACACACACACACACATATGGGGGAAACTGCCGACTGTAGGAAAAACTCAATACACAATTACAAACATTTTTGTAATATGTGGCTTCTTAATGGCAGAAAGCGTGTCATAGATGTCACACAAGGATTGATTGTGAAGCAATGTGTATAGTATATAATGTGTATGCTATATTTGGTATCTAAGGCACATACATATTTTATCTAGACAAAATTGTAAAATCTGACACATAATCTGTCATAACCAAGAATAAAAATACTGTAAATATATTTATACAGTACTGGATATCTTTAAGTTACTGTTTTTCATAGCAAATACAGAAACCATGTACTTGTGGTGCATCTACAGATCCATAAAATGAAGTTGCTAAAAGTTTTACAGATTAAAATGTTCTGTCAAATGAAGAGACGAAATGTGTAATAATAGTAATAAATGTGCTGAACTACCAATTTCTATCAGGTGGACTGTAGAACTTAATGGCATCGATTAAAATGCAAATTTAAAACTGAAGCAAATCACTGTGAACTTTGAAACATAAAACTATGAAAAATAAAAAGACACAATATTATTTCTTTAAGGTAAGTCTATTTACTATCAAATGATTTGTCAGTAATGCAGTGAATATGGAGAAAATGTGAGTAATTGTGTTACAGGTAGATTTCAGTTATACACCAAAATATTCTGTTAGCATTCTAAACAAATTACTGGGTAGATTAACTCCTTCAAGTAGTCTGAAGCGAAGTTAACAGGAGATATTTACCATAATGGAAGTCAAACTTACTATCCAACTAATGCCATCAGTGAATGAGAGTGTCTGGACATTTCTGTTTGATTTTTATGTGAAGATCAGGGGCACATTTTTGATTCATATGGAAGGACATTGCAGGAACAGGACATATTTTATAGGGTCATTGCAAATAAACTTGAGTCACTGGACAAGACACAAAGACACAATATTGGATGCTGAAATTTTATTTGTCTCTACAGTCGACATGAATTTTGCTATCTCACTGTCAAGGTTTTTGTTAGGAGTTTCAATTGTTAGGATTTTTAAAGCTCACCATTCTGCCCCAGAAATATTTGGGCAGATCAAAGCATAAATCGGATTGAGGGATGGTAGAACACAACATGTCTACAATGCCACCATGGCTAACCCCATCTGACTCTTTAAAGTCTTATATAAAGATAATCTTTTGCTCAAGATGAACAAAGCCAATCTGGGTTTTGATCAATGGCACCAAATCTTCCAATATTTTTTCTTGAAAATCCTACTTGCAAACTAGTCCCTTTTTACCTGGTCTGAACTAAAATAGTTTAGAAAGATTATCTAGATTCAGACTAAGCTGAAATGAAAATGAATGAATGAATGAATGAATATCTAGATTCAGAAAATCAGAAGTTATTGATTTTTTTTTTTTAAAGAAAAGTTTTAAAGGTTTGAAGTGGGTGGAATCATTGCTACTAAAATGGCTACAAACCTGAAATGTAATGAAAAATCTTCAATAAATTAGTACTCATGTGAAAGAGCTGCAAATGTGGCCACGCTAAATAAATGTAATCAACATTGTGGTGCTTTAACAAGAAAAATATATAAATAATAAAAATATTCAACCAATATTCAACCAATATTTTGATTGACTTGAGAAATGGTATGTAGCAACTTTGCCCAAATATGGTACTCATATCTTTGAGGACATTGGCATATCTTAAAAATAATAATAATGTAAAAAAACAAAATAAATAAATAAATAAACACCATTACCATTGACCAATGAATTTTAAACTGTAATTTATGAAGTATGAAGTTTGAATTACATTCACACACATCATATTTTTTAATTCTTCATTTAAAACGACTTCACCTCTAGAACCACTGCTGTCAATCAAAATGTTTGTTGAATAATGACATAAATTAATATGATGTAACTTTTGTTTTTTATTTTTTGCTTACATTTTTGGACAGTTTAGGACAGCTATAGTTGGGGGATTTTGAAAAATGACATGAATAAAGACAGAGATAGATAATTTTTCACAGAACGTTTGGGAAAATAAGAACAAATTAAAAAACGCTAAATTAAATGTTGTCTGGTAATTTGCATCAATTCTTGTGACCACAAGATCCTTACAGCAACTAAGTGCTGCTTTCATTGAATTGCACCAAACTGTGGAGCTCACATGGTGTGCATAAACGTCCAGCCATTCACTCATGTCCACCTAGTGACGTTTGACAGGAAAGTTCAAAACATCTAAAAATGGCAAATCCATTATCTCAGCAGAGCACTTGCTTTTAGAGCACGTTTGGCACTTCCGCCAATAAATTAAAGCTGGAAGTTCAACAGGTTTTTCTACTTTTCTACTTTTACTGTAATTGCAACACCCGCTGTGTAATAAGTCACACTGCCCCACACCAACAAACTGACTGGGGAATGTATAATAGCTAGTGAACCACATAGGTGTTACATTAAAGTAAAGGAGAAAGACTGAAAAAAAGAGAAAGAAAAGGGCGTTCTGAGAGGATGTGAAAGTGAGTGTTTGAGGTAATGAAGCAGAATAGCTTTGCGGTATGATTCAATGAGGTGGAATTGGCTGAGTATCAAATCCACACACTTGCATCTCTACCCATCTCTGAAGAAGAACAAGTGGCCAAGTCTGCGAGAAAAATGGCAGCTGTCATTAAAAGTGACATAAGGCCGCCCTGCTACATTCTGCAGTGACACTGGGATCCACCCAGGCAGATCGGGCACAGTGGAGTCATTTCAAACAACAGCCTTCAATTTCAGATCTGAACACTGTGGCCTTCAAGGGACAGTTCAAGAAAAAACACAGACCCCTGTCATAATTTATTCAGTCTCATGTTGTTCCAAACCTGTTTGGCTTGCTTTATTTAGTAGAGGATACAAGATGGTATAGCTGCGCAAATAATTGAATTTATTTATTTGATTGATTGATTGATTGATTGATTGATTGATTGATTGATTGATTGATTGATTGAAATTTAAGCTTTTTTTTTATTTGTAATAAACTTTTGCAGATAACAAACTTTAGTGGACAATTCTGCCATATGTCAAAAGATTAAATTCTTCAAACAGAGAGCTTTTCTCTCATTTGGCGACTTTTACACCACACATCAACTTTTACACCACATCATCCAGAAAAAGTGAAAGCTGATTATAAGTCACAACAGGCCAAAACTGCGTTGTTACAAGCTAACAAATTATAAATAAATAAATAAATAAATAAATAAAAGGGCTGACGCGATGGCACATTAGGTAGCGTTGTCGCCTCACAGCAAGAGGGTCGCTGGTTCAAGCCTCGGCTGGGTCAGTTGGCATTTCTGTGTGAAGTTTGCATGTTCTCCATGTGTTTGCACGGTTTCCCCCACAAGTCCAAAGACATGTGGTATAGGTGAATTGGGTAAGCCAAAATTGTCCATAGTGTATGTGTGTGAATGAGAGTGTATGAATGTTTCCCAGTGATGGGTTGCAGCTGGAAGGGCATCTGCTGCGTAAAACATATGCTGGATAAGTTAGCAGTTCATTCCGATGTGGCGACCCCAGATTAATAAAGGGACAAAGCCGAAAAGAAAATGAATGAATGAACGAATAAATAAATAAATAATACACAGGCGTCTAAAAGTTATATTTCATAAATTAATTAAAAAATAAGGTAAATAATTAAAATTGCTATTATAACAAAAAATTACAAAATTATAAACATTTATTTTATTTCCTTCCACAGCAATCAACTTACATTTTGCCGTATTTAGCAGTTTAAACAAGAATTATAATGGAAATCACTATAATAAAATTTGGCAACACAACAGTAGGTCTGCAAATGTTTTTAGTTTTTTTTTTGATGACAGCAAAAACCCCTTAAATGCATTTTTTAGCCATACAGAGTAGTGCAAGACATCGAGAGTTATTATTAACTGACAATGCATTTTGTAAATTCAATTTTGCTAATTCTAAATAATACAATCAGCTTTACATTGTTGATGTAGCTCATATTGCATTTACATAATAAATAATATTTACAAATACATTATTAATATCACAAGATGTATTTGGAACTATTAAAAATAACAGTAACTTAATTGAATAAATACATTAAAAGTAATTCATCATGTTAGTTCATTGTTACAGTTCTGGTCCTGTCTTTGTATGTGTCTGCCCCTGTTACTCCTTGCTGTTGTTCTCTTGTGCCACACCTGTTATTTGTCACAGTTACCCCCTGTTAGTTGCTCTGGTGAATCACTGGCTGGATCCAAAATTCCGTATAGTATGCTAAAAACAGTATGTGAGCCAAGTAGTATATCCGAATTCATAGAATTGGAAAAACAGTATGCGAGAAGTACCTGAATGACATACACTTCTGGCAAGATTCTGAAGTGTGCATCTGATGGACGCTACGCTATATCATGATGCACCACGAGAGAATTCAGAAATGAGAGTGAAGCGACGCAACTGACGCGGGTAAGTCAGGTGATCATGACAAAATGGCAGCTGTAGGCCATTTTACTTAAGACAAATAATACAAAAGTAGCAAACACATTGCTTTAAACTTTCAATAATCTGTATATACAGCATGTTAAAAAAGAAAGAAAAAAAAAGGTCTAAAAGAGGGACTTTTTTGGGGAGTAACTCAATATTGTAATGCACTACTTTCAAAGTAGTACCTCCCCTTGTCATCTGCCTGATTAGCCTAATTGTTGCCACCTGCATAAATAGCCCTTGTGTTTCAGTCAGTGTGTGTCAGTTGTTAAATGTGGTAGGTTGCTCTCTGTGGATTGTAGTCCTGTCCTGTCATCTACAATGAAAGCCAAGAAGCTTGAAATGAGGGTGAGTAAATGATGATTAATTGTTTTTCTATTTAGTCAAATATAAGACAAAATTGAGCAATAATAATTAAGTGATACATTTCTTGAGTAAGAGTAACAAATCATATTTGATTGTCACCGTCTATGGCTTAACTTGAACTAAAGCTGTGAGTTTAATTAGTTCAATATAAGACCATTTCATCACAGACATTAAACTGCATATCATAGTATTCATAATATAAATCTCCACCAAGAAAGAACAAAATAGGCCAGTTTTATATGTTCTCTCTTAATTTATGATAAGCCATTGGCAAAAACAACTGTGGTTGGTAATGATTTTCTCCCTTGATTTATTCAATTGCGTTTAATCTATTGCGTTTTAATAAATTCCATGATTGTTCGAGATAGCATCTTTTTTCTTTGATGTTCTAAGGCAGTATTGCTTAACTTCAGAATTAGTACATTAATAATACTTCCTTGTCTTTAAACATTAAAAAGGTACCTCTTGCTGAAGGTCTTTGATGATTTTGGTTTTCTTTTCCATCTCCATCTTTAAGAACTTTATCTGCATGGAAAAGAAGAAAGAATATTAAAGCCTTAGTGACATTTTGTACAGGAAAAAAAAACAATAAACTGTGCATGATTTTTAACTTGATTTAATGAAAAATGCTATCAAATAGTCTAAAAGTTTTTTGGAGTTTGTAAAAAAAAAATGCAAATTAAAAAAAAAAGGAATTTTAGCAGTCATCTCTTCTGTGATATTTTGAAAATTATTATTAAATCTTCACACTCTGCTCTTAAGCCATGGTCACACTGCACCTTTCGCCTCATAGACTTCCACTCATATGGCTGAACAGAAATGCAAGCTTGTGCGAAAGGTTTGGCATGTCGCCTCGTAGGAAAGTTCAAGCTTGGTCAATTCTGACCTGTGAAATCGCATCACGTGATTGCGTGAGATCAATAAAAGATCAAAACATCTCTGTACACTCTCTGTATGTAAATATGGAGCAATCACTCGCTTTTAAACGTCTAATTAACTTGTTTAATCCTGCCCCTTTTTACAGCGCTGTACGACAGAATTTCACATGCTCTAGTGTGACCATAGCTTTACTGGTGAAATGTGCATTTAATGAAGATTGGCCACCAGGCTGCCCAAATTTAGGCCTGATACCTCCAATACTAAACTGGCCAATGTTTCACTGTTTCACTTTGTGCATGTGTGCGTGCGTGTGAGTGTGTGTGCGTGCGTGGTTAATAAACTATTAATTACAGTTAATAAACTAACTAGTAATAAGTATTTAGTATATTAATAAGTGCTGCTTATTTATAGTTGTTAAGGTGATCAAGCAAAATATGTACTGAATTAATAAACAGCCTAAATTTTAATAATAGGCAGGTAATAAGGAGTATTTTTGCTGATTAAAGTGTTTAAACCTATTAATAAAAATACTGTATGTTAATTCTTACTGACCCGAAAATACTGACAGTACGTTTATCTATACTGTATGTGAAAGCAGGCAAAAGTATTTGTTTGTTTGTAATATAATTCATTTGATTATTGTTTATATTTTACATCTACTTTATTTATTATTCATAGATCTAATTTAGGGGTTTTCCCAGAATGAATAACAGAAAGGGGTGACGTGGTGGCGCAGTGGGTAGCACAATCGCCTCGCAGCAAGAGGCGCTGGTTCGAGCCTCGGCTGGGTCAGTTGGCATTTCTGTGTGGAGTTTGCATGTTCTCCCCGTGTTCGTGTGGGTTTCCTCCAGGTGCTCTGGTTTCCCCCACAGTCCAAAGACATGCGATATAGATGAATTGGGTAAGCTAAATTGTCTGTAGTGTATGTGTGTGAATGAGTGTGTTTGGATGTTTCCCAGTGATGGGTTGCAGCTGGAAGGGCATCCGCTGCGTGAAACATATGCTGGATAAGTTGGTGGTTCATTCCGTTGTGGCGACCCCAGATTAGTAAAGGGACTAAGCCGAAAAGAAAATGAATGAATGAATGAATGAATTCCAGAAAGAAACAATGAAACTGAATAACAAGTGTATTTCAGACCTTACTGTATGTTCGATGTTTATAACAGCAATGCAAATTCATGAAAACCTTTACCCCTGGTGAACTGAACTCAAATGAAAAGAAAACCACATAAAAAAATATTCCAACACGACCTATATGGAATACAAATGCAGGAGTGAAGGTTTCCCAAAACAATCCGGAGTGTGGAACAAAACAGCCAAAAAAGAATCAGAAGTGTTTACAGCCCTGAGGGTGAACCGCAACACCAATCAAATAGAACGTTCCACTATTGCTCCTTATTCCTTATTCACCAGCTCAGCCCTGAATGTCAAACTTTCTCAACTCTCTCTCTCTCTCTCTCTCTCTCTCTCCTGCCTCCAGTCATTGCAGACACTGACAAAAAATAACAACACATCTAAATACTGAGGTCGAGCAGCTGTGCGTTTCCAGCAGACCTGCGGGTCTATTCAGTCTGATTAGCACTTTAATTGAATTCAGCCCAACTTCACGTATTGATAGACTGCAGTCAATGCATACATATTTTGTGCAATCTTGGTTTTTGGATTACAATAGAATGGTATCTTGTTTCTCATTTCCAAGTTTCATGCTGCTTTTTTTTTTTTTTTGCAAACTATACAGTATATGCATCCTGAGTGTAATTTTAGGGAGCTTCTTCACTGAAAATCAGTCATAAGCATACATTTTTGGAAATTGAGATTTATGCATTAACACGAATAAATAAGCTTTCCATTGATGTGTGGTTTATTAGTATAATACTGAAAAATTGGTGAAAAGAAATTTGCTTTGATATCTTTTTACACAAAAGATAAATCCCTAACATTGAACTATTGTAATTTGGCAATAGCAAAACATTGTATGGTTTAAAATTATAGTTTTTTTTTTCTTTTATGCCAAATGATTAGAATATTAAGTAAAGATCATGCTACATTAAGACATTTTGTTAATTTCCTACTATAAATATATTTCAGCACTCAAATTTCATTAGCAATATGCATTGCAGCTTAAAACTTTTGAACATTCATTCATTCATTCATTTTCTTTTCAGCTTAGTTCCTTTAATAATCTGGGGTCGCCACAGTGGAATGAACCGCCAACTTATCCAGCATATCTTTTAATAATTTAGCTACCCAATTCACCTGTACCGCATGTCTTTGGACTTGTGGGGGAAACCGGAGCACCCGGAGGAAACCCAAGAGAACACTAGGAGAACAGGCAAACTCCACACAGAAATGCCAACTGACCCAGCCGAGGCTCGAACCAGTGACCTTCTTGCTGTGAGGCGAGAGCGCTACCCACTGCGCCACTGTGCTGCCCATTATTATTATTATTATTATTATTATTATTATTATTATTATTATTATTATTTTTATTTTTTTTATTTTTTTATTATTTATTTTATTTTTTTTTTTTATTTTTTTTTTAATCTGTGAAAGCTATCATTTTATGAAATTAAGAAGCAGGGTTCAACATCTGATATGAAAACTACGGAGCCCCTAAATTGGCATTTACAAAATTAACAATATTTTTGTTTCCAAGACATAAGTATTGTGTATGCACAACATAGAGATACATATCACATGCACTCGACATATGTAGCATGTGCACACGACATAGACATACATATGGCATGTGCATGACATATGTATCATGTGCGCACAACATGCATGCGCAAGACATAGGCTTTGCCATGCGTATGTAATACTTAAGTACTCTGTGTGCACAACAGAGACATTCATATTCCGTGCGCATATATGAGTCTTGTGATTTGTAATTTTTATATGTTTGTATTACTATTTTTAGCATAATGACTTTTAGATTACACCAAGCTTAAATTTTAAATGAAGTCACACACAAAGATTAGACTGCTTCTAGTGTTTACAGTATAATGCAAGGATAAATGAAGAACAGGTTGTTTGTATGAGTGTTTCCTGTACTCAGTGAAAGCTATGATTTTATGATTTTACGAAGCAGAAAATAGTGTCTTAGTCTAAGATTTGCCATCTAGCCATCTAGAGTTAAGTCTCTCTAAAACACCTTTTGCACAGGACTTCATCTTTTATTAAGCTCCATTCACACTTGCAGTAGCTTTGTTGCCATATGTCGGCAATGGTTGACGGCATATATTTTGATATGTTGCCCGAATGGCAAAAACCATCCACTGTTCCCAATTCATTGTTCACATTAAACAATTTTTGTACCAATTCCCCTCAAATGTTTGTTTTTGGCAGCAAGAAAACCAATTCATTTTATAAAAGGGAGTAAACAACATTTACAAATGTAACTAGACAACTGGAATGGCCACTTGCGACCTAACCATCAGCCACAGCCAACAAGCAGCGATAAAGTCGTTGTTGATCTGAATGGGACTTAAGCACTGTGTTCAAGGACAAGAAAAACAAAGCCCGCATAACTAACCTTATAACATAACATTTGTATACGGTACTTGCTTATTCAAATTTATACAAACAAAACACAACTTGATTATACAAGTTAATACTAATATGTAACAAAACTCATTCCTTCAAGAATTGCTGAAATTCACATTTCAATAAAATAACCCTTTTTAAGCTTGTTTTTGTTAAAATATCAATCACATAATCGCACGTAAGATTGTGAAGCCATACTTATTACATTTAAACCTTTAAGAGTTTATACAACTCTTATACAAAACTTATACAGGCAATACAAATGAATTCTAAAATTTTCAAATTGCATCATTATACTCTGCTTGCATCCACTTCCTTACAAATACCACTTAAACCTGCTGGTAAGTTCAGAATTGATTCAAGAGAGGATAATGATGCATTTTGAACATTTCTCAAATAAGTTTTTGTTTAGTTCCTGACAATAATTTGAGCTCTTATATAAAGCGAAACAATCTGTCTGTGCAAGAAACGGAACATTGTTTACAAGATTATTACACTGTAATAAGCAATTAGTTAAAGTAAGTAAACCCATTGTAACTTGGAATGGTTTAGCTGGCTTATCTTAATTTTTTTATAACTATGCACATAGATCAGTTATTTAATAATTTTAAGGCAATAGGTTTACTTACTTCCCCCCCCCCCCCCCAAGTCTTTTTTACATTCATATTTTTAATCTACCAGTGTATTCACAGCAGTATGAGCTTGAGATGTGTTTACTACAGTGAGGGAGAATGTGTGTTATATTATTCATCAAATGGTGTTTATCTTTATACCAGAGGCTAAGATTACATTCATTTGTGTGATCAAACTGAAAGACTGACTCCAGCTGTGGGTTTAAGGTAATGTTGTTGTAAATAAAGCACTTTAAAAGACATCAATCAGAAGCCATGGGTATTTATTTAGTTTAGAATGTATGTTTTTTTTTTTTTTTTCCTCTCAAAGTGATTCTTACTGTTAACTTTATAAATCGCTAAGGACCAGGATCTTGTATTCAGAGGAATATACAGACTGAATTTTGTAAGACATTACTGGGAGTGAATTTAGCCAAAGTCTGTGATCAAAATGATTTGGCTAAAGCATTTGAGAAAGGCTAAAATAACATTTGAGATGGTGTGTATTCAGATTGGTCCCCTAGTTAAAAGGAGTTCATGCCATGTCTTAATTACTGTAATTATGAGATTCCAACTTGTGAAAAGAGTTCAGGCACTCGTGTAATTTGTAATTACAACTAATAAACTGGGAATTTTCTAAGAGCTCTGACTTCTGATCTAAGTTGCAGATAAAAGCTGAACATGCTAAGTCGATACAATTTTAATCACAAGTTTCCAAATTGTAACTTGTAATTACAGTTTGTTTTGTGCTGTAGATATACTTGTCATCTTAAAATTACAGCAATGATGATATAAATCCAGACTAACACTAGATGATCAGAGGTGGTCATTTTGACATTGAGTTGATCATTTTTAAAAGTAGCAATTTATTAGCTTTGTTAAAATAAAACCCATGTAACTATAATACACCACCTTTACCTAAATGTGTGTATTTCACTATAACATTGTTATTTTATTAAAATAAAAAATCCTAAATTCCTACCTTGAGGACCATAACTGTGACATTGACAATATACATTTCAGCATCCAATACATAACTTAACTTAAGACATGTCGTTCAAAACATATTTTACACTGCGCCAAAAAAATGTTGCTCTCCTGCCTGCCGACAAAGAGCTTTGTCAAAGTGCTTTTTCTCCTGCTTGACAAAGTGAGATACACACTAGCCACTAGCACACAATTATTATACTATTGTAAAATGATTTTACAAAAATTAAAAAAATGAATCCATCTCAGTAGAGGCTGAGAATATAAAAAGACATTCAAGATTGTATTGAATTGAATTTTGTCAGATCATATTTATAAGTTATGGCCATTCTAGTATTTATAGAATTCTGGTAGTTCAAGTGATGCTAGAGCACAATTTCCAGTCATGAAAGGTGAAAAGCTCCGAGAATGTTGTGGTCATGATAATGTAGTAATTATGACATGCCATGCACATAGCATTTGTCCCATTCATCACATGACCTTTTGAGGCAGAATAATTTGTTGCTGCACATTAAGGAAAGTATTCAGTAAATGTGTTTTCATCCTATTGTATAAATGTGTTATTATTAAATTATACTATATATATATATATATATATATATATATATATATATATATATATATATACACATAAATATCTGCCACAATTTATCATTTATGTTTTATTTATTTATTATTTTTTATTTATGTGGCATCCAAAATTAGGCACAGAAACTCGACTAAAGACAGGAAGGTGAAAAACTGATGACATCATTTTTTTTTTTTTTTTTTTAGAAGAGCTACGCTTTCACCAAGCCAAACCCATTCTCTCAGTTCACGAGTTTTGATTATGCAGTTTTAATAAGATAATACGAACTTTATTCTGCTTAGCAAAACAGTTTGGTCTCAGCATAATGCTAACGGCTCAACATAATAGCTAGATTATATAAAGGTTGTCATAAAAAAGACACAAAAGGTCACAGCTCGTTGGACCGTTTCAACAGAAGTGTAAAATGTTAACATTGCCTGAACCGAACGGGCACATTGTTGCAGCTTGTGAATATATCTGGGGTTGTGAATCGGCTTTGCTATCTGTAATTGGTGTCAATTGGTGGTGAACTGTTCACGGAATGGAAAGAATGGCTGGAGCTGGCGAAATGCTAATTCTCCGAGGTTCATTTTCATTCTGAACACGAGCCGCTGTGTCTCTTTCCCCCGCAGTACTGCACGCAGCCACACACAGAGATGAAACAAGAAAAGTTGCATGCAGATAATTGTGTATCTCCTCCAGAGTCAGCAAGGTGCTTCCTACAGTTTTCCATAATTACTGTAACATAACTCTTCCAGAACAAAAGGTAAATGCCTAAAATAGAATAGACTTGCTCTGGCCCTTACACGCCATCTCAGTGACTTTAATGAGGATTCCATATTTTTCCTGGTAATTAGTTTCGATGGGGTGAGCAAAGAGAGTGCAGCTGTGACACAGCAAAATGAAGCCAACATTATACATGGCGAAGTTATGGTGTTTAACATGCTTTAATACGGCAGTAACAAACCTGAATAAATACATTAAAGAGAACAAAAACATCCTTTCTGCACTCATCTACATAAGAGGGATTCTTCATGTAGGTGCATGTATTTGTGTACAGTAATATCGTTTCTTTTTCTTTTTTTTTAATATAATTTCTCTTTTTATACATTTTAAAGTTGTTGATCTTAGTTTGACAGTATTCTAATATTCTTGTGAAGTACTCAGATTTATCTTCATCTTTATATTATTTTTCCCCAGCAAAGTTAAGGTGAAATCATATTTTCCATTATTGGTTATGTCAGATGTGTGATGTTTTAATCAAGAATAGAAATGTTCAAATCTGAAATGCCTTTAAATGTTCAGGTTTATAAATTAGAAATGAAAGCTTTTTCAATCATTTTGTTTGTTTTATTGAAAATTAATTATCTATCTTTTTAAGTAACTCAAAGTGGGTTATTTTTGATTGATTGATTGATTGATCTCAATACAGGTGGTCAAGTTCATGATCTGAAATCCCATCTCCACCACAATTTTTACCTTGAACAAGTTATTTAAAAACATAATAATAAAAAAATATATACATATATACAGTCGTGGCCAAAAGTTTTGAGAATTGCATAAATATTGGAAAAGTTGCTGCTAAAGTTTTTATAATAGCAATTTGCATATACTCCAGAATGTTATGAAGAGTGATCAGATGAATTGCATAGTCCTTCTTTGCCATGAAAATTAACTTAATCCTTAAAAACTTTCCACTGCATTTCATTGCTGTAATTAAAGGACCTGCTGAGATCATTTCAGTAATCATCTTGTTAACTCAGGTGAGAATGTTGACGAGCACAAGGCCGGAGATCATTATGTCAGGCGGATTGGGTTAGAATGGCAGACTTGACATGTTAAAATTTAAAAATAACATGTTAAAATAGCATGTAAAAAGACAAATAAAAAAAAAATCAAGAGAAACTAAAAAAATCAAAAATTTTGTATTTTGTGATATTTTATTACGGTATTTTGCATGAATTTAAATGTATTATCTTTCCATTTCTAAAGATGTTCTGTGACTAAAATATTATTTCAATAAATATATCTGTTTAATAAATCTGTTTTGTTCAAATGCACCAATATATATTACCCATATTCACCAAGAAATGGATACAAATATTCATTTTCAAAATGGGGTGTACTCATATATGCTATATATGCTGAGCACAGTGCAAATATATTTATATTTTTTTTATATTTAGAGTGAATTTTAGATTTTCAAAATTTGACATCCACAATTGCAGATATACTTTTTCCTGACAATACAGAATTTAACTAATTAATGATTTAAATTGGCCTCACGGTGGCGCAGTGGGTAGCACGATCGCCTCACAGCAAGAAGGTCGCTGGTTCGAGCCTCGGCTGGGACAGTTGGCATTTCTGTGTGAAGTTTGCATGTTCTCCCCGTGTTGGCGTGGGTTTCCTCCGGGTGCTCTGGTTTCCCCCCACAAGTCCAAAGACATGCGATATAGGTGAATTGAAGATATCTACCTATTCGGAACTTTGATAACAGGGTTTCTGCTGATGGGCTTATGCGGGGCCCTGGGGTATCGACGATTGATAAAAGCGGTCAGTGCGACTCAAAATCCCACCAAGCTGGCCGGCTGGATTGAAACAGTGGTGAGCAGAGTCGTTACAAACCAGACTGTGGCCTTAGACCGCAAATTGGAAAACATCGGGGTGAAACTAGCGGCTTTGCAACAAGATTTGGTCAGACCTGGAGACCTGTGACGGACATTAAATATCGGGTAAATTGCCAGATATTGACCTAAATTTGAAATAATAATTTTCTTCTCTTTCGGCTTCCCTGTGACTCTCCTGCCAGACGGCCTTGGCTGGAGACAAACAACTTCCCCCGAGAACAAGATAAGGAGACACTCTGAATTCCTGTTCCCTGTTCCAAGGACACCTGTTGAGACTCTACAGGCTTACACACACACTCATACATAGCTACAGATAGACAATCACCACCTAGCCCCGCACCCCACGCCTTCGTGTGCTTTCACCCACCGGTGTGGGTAGGCGGGTCTGCGACCAGCGCTCTCTAGCAGCAGGACCAGACGGCTGCCGCCCTCATCGGACTATATCCACATCCCCTGTTCCCATCCCATGTTGCGATGTTATGTCTATGTCTATGTGTTTATGTGCTTGGCTGCTGGGGCTTTTTTTCCCCCTGATCTCACACTGCCCTACTTTAAGGACAATGTGAGAGGGGTTTTTTTCGCCTCTCTCTCCCCAAATGTATCTTATTTCCTATTTCTATAAGCTACCTCTCGTCAGACCTGTCTTCCCCTGTAATGTGTAATGGTCGGGGGGGTTCAATTTCACTACATGTAAAAATGTATGTGACAAATAAAGGCTTCATCAATCAATCAATCAATCAATCAATCAAAATTGTCCATAGTGTATGTGTGTGAATGACTGTGTATGGATGTTTTCCAGTGATGGGTTGCAGCTGGAAGGGCATCCGCTGCGTAAAACATATGCTGGATAAGTTGGAGGTTCATTCCGCTGTGGCAACCCCAGATTAATAAAGGGACTAAGCCGAAAAAGAAAATGAATGAATGAATGATTTAAATTTGCTCACAATTTCAAGTTAAACCCTAACTACACATGAACCTCTTATCATTATGACTTGTCAGGTTTATAAAAAAAAAATTATAATAAAAAAATATTGTAACTGATTAATCCCTTATAAACAAATAAACTGCATGGATTTGTGAGTAATCACACAAATGGCAAAATGCCACAGCCCATTATTGTTAGTATTTTGACCCATGCAGTCCCCAAAAGCCAAGTTAATGTGATTAGCTGTTTGAGCCGATTGTATTTGTATAGTTTAACACATCAGTTTAAAGGGTCTCACAGTGGCCTGCTGTTTCTCTGCACGCTCAGCTGCATCATCCAGTTGTTTCTGCAGAGCTGCCTGGAGTGACTTCATCTCATCCCTGTGAATGAGAGAGAAAAACAAATGGAAAACAGTGAGTGAGAGAGCACAGGGGAATAGTGAACACAATGACCACTCTAGGGCATACTTTTATCTTAAATGTCTGAAATACAGATTCTAAACCACACATACTGTCATACCATTTCTGAACATGAGCAAAACAAAAGATTCACCATCCATATCTGAGTATAAATAACCGAATAAAAAGAAAATAATAAAATAAAATAATGATGATGCTTTGTAATGTCCATGTGTAAGATCTGCAAAGTTAGTTTTACCCAATTTTAAGATGCCTTTGACATAATCTGTCATGTTTGGTCAGATAAGATAAGAGTAAGCATCATTTGAAACTAGGGTCTATTTTATTTGTCTATACTCACAATAGCAACAATATAATGAGCTAAACTGTTTATTAGACATACATATTTTTTTATACTTACAGTAGTAGCCTCTTCTGCTCACCACCTCTGAATTTATTTGATTGAAAATACAATTAATGTAAAAAAAATGGTTAAAATGCCGTTTTTTAATACATTTCTATTTATCAATGGTTTCTGAAAAGTATAATGTACCATTGTTATGCTAATATAAAAATATTAGAATATTAAGAAAAATGATAAATCTAATCAGCATATTAGAATAATTTCAAAAGAATCATGTGACAAAGTTTTAATTTAAACATTTCACAATATATCCTTTTCACTGTATTTTTGATCAAATGCTGCTTCAAAAAGCATGAAGCAGAATAATGTTTCCTAATCTTGATCAGTTTAGTAGTGTATCTGTTAAAGTAAGCAATAGCCATTTAGATTTATTTATATAATAAATATGTGATATAAAAGGTTTCGTCTAAATAATATGAAATGTTCATGTAGTTGATATTTGCATAATTCTGCCCAAAGGCATAAAGCAGATGAAGCTTCAGTGACATATAGCATTATCACCATGTTGTAGTGACATTGTGTGCTTTGAAAGTTACAAAATATAAACATTTGCTGAAGTTATACTAAGATCAAACTTCTTGCTTTTCCATATTGTCAGAATCTGATGTGGGTTTAAACATTATTTAAAGCCAGTTCCATTTTTGGTAGTTTATGTTAACAGTTGTACTGGAAGTGCTAGTAGCTGAAACATATGAGGTAAAGAAATGTATGCTTGAGGTGTTTGGCCTTTCTAGTCTCTCCATGCAGCTGGCCAATCAAAGCACTCTGAGCTTTTTAAAGGAGGGGCTTGTGGCAATCAGAGAGTTTCAATGGTAAAGGTGATGAAATGTATCTGCAGTACATAAAAATAATGTTATTATTAATTGTTTCCCCCGTTAAACCCCATGTTAAACCAAATAAACACAATTGAGTCATAAAACAGTACACCATACCATATTATGGAAGGTTTTCTCAAACTGTATGTTATTTTGGTTTAATAATGAGGAATTATGCAAATTGATCCACTAAAATCTAAACTAATAAGGCTACAATCCAATTTCTAATCAGCAGTATTGGATTTAGTATAATTTGGGAATTGTTGCCCACTAAATTCTCAGCAGGAAAAGAAACAAGCATTTTATTTGGCCACTCAAACAGTCTTGAGGAAAACAGACTATAATTAAATAAATAACTGGAGATAAATAAGCTAGAGGAGGGGGCATAACTGTTGTAAACTATAACTTTTTGTCCCTGTGGTGAAAACTCACCAAACTTTGCATGCATGCGGGGTCTGTGGCTAATTGCATTCTCTGTAATTTTAGGATAGATGGGATGTATGGTTGCTTAGCAACTAGTAGATAAATTTGCAATATTCATACCATCAGCCCCACTACACTGTTTGAGCTCAAGACTTAATATTTCACATGAGAGTCTCTCATCTCATGGTGAAGAGAATTGCCTTAAGGACCACCAAGCTTTAGGATTTAGATGTTTTTCTTTCTGTATTTGACATTTCGGGCAAAACCATTGGCCAAAGATTGAAATGCTCATCCAACTGATTAGATTTTAACATGCCGTTTTTGGGAGTGGCTTTTATATGCAAAATGTATTTTCATGGATCTGTAAATCAAAATGTGAGATTGTCAGTGCAACTCAATCTTCACAAAAGGGCACTGAAGGTACATAACAGACACAAGGTCTGTACTCAGGAGGACTTTCTGAATCATGAAATGACAAAAAGCACAGCCTAAGGTTGTGTTGCCTTAATAGACTTAGACATGTGAAGGTCACTTGACTGCAAGACTGCATCAGGTACACCATTTGGGTCAAGGCCTATAGTACTCTAAGTCCATTTTACTTTTATCTTCTTTATGATGTCTTCTTATTCCCACTGGATTCTATTCATTCCTGCTTGCAGCTCCATTTAAATGTTATTTTTAGTTTCATGAGACAAAGTTATTTATTGTGCAAATGTGTGTTTAGTTTTAACAGGAACAGATTACTGTGGATCTGGTAATGCTTATTGTAACCCAAGCTCACATGAGATACGTGCCCAGGGCTACATATTTGAGAACCGTGAAATGTGTGTCCTGGGCTACGCATGCTTGCAGTTTGTGTTTTCAAAAAATCACTTGAGGCTGCTGTGTATATTTTTAACAATCTCAAATACATTACTGAGACATGTTTTCTCATACTGATGGCTGATGTGTAGATTTAAGATGTAAATCTGATGTATGCAAATATATGTACGTATGTATGTATGTATGCATATATATGTCCGTATGTATTGCGTGCGTGTGTGTGTGTGTAATATATATATATTATGGGGTGTGATGCGTGTCACGAGATCTCGCAAGATTAAATCGCAACGAGATTTCTCATCGAGGTGAAAAGTAGTCTTGTGAGTTGAGATGTTGGCATAAGGGAGCATGAGGGTGAAATTAGCATTGAGGATTGGAAGTAGAATTGAATTTTAACCGCAAATAAAGTGCTTTGAACACAGTAACCCAGGCTGGCCTTTGTGTTGCACATGTCGCATACGAAACTGCTGGAGACTCAACACACCCACTTTCCACGTTACCAAACACGTTTTTGCAGTACGGGAAAGCGGACATTTACTTTTCTTGTTCAAGTGACCAAATTCCGAATTGTATTATTATTTTGTTTTTCTTCCATCTGACACAGATCGGATATGGCCCATGTGAGTCATTCATCTGTAGTGAATGACATCAACTGACGCTTTCATTTCAGAACAGACTTCAGCAGAGTGCCATACCTTAAATCTCATAAACTAGGAGAAAAAAAAAAAGCTTTTATATTGCCATGCAGCACAAGCATTTAAGAATGTTTAACGAGAGAGAGAGAGAGAGAGAGAGAGAGAGAGAGAGAGAGAGAGAGA
>CAIGQW010052771.1:4573091-4637533 GCA_903798125.1 Danio choprae
GTTATCAACTTGCTTAATTATTAATATTTTCAATTAAGCTAAAAGGTCATGTTTGACTAAAATTTAAATAATTATAAGCTTGATTTATAGTGTCTATGCATTAAGATTTAAAGGGATTTTAAGTAGTTTTGAGTCAATTTAATCAAATTCCTTATTGAGCAATTAAATAACTTATCAGACATGGGAATTAGAAAAGCTATATATAATTTTAGCAATAATTAGTAGTTAATTACCCAACACTGCCCATCAGTATTCTATATATCGCAAGAGAGAATCTGTTTCCAGAATTACTGAAATCACGTACAGACTGCAAATTAATTTCTTCATTGTCAGTTCACTTCTTTTTTGCATAACTCTGTTCTTTACATACAGTTCAGCAATTTAATGATTATATTTTCTTGCGGGTTAATAATTGTAAATCCTCATGAGTGACAACTGGGTTTAAATATGGAATATAATTCACTAAATTATCCTTTTTTGTGTGTACAAAATAAGACTCGCCTGACATTTTAACAACCACAACAGCGATCTGGAGTCTTTTTGTTTTCTTTTTCTCCAAAGTAATATGACAGCCAAAAAACTCACCTAAACCAACAGAGGCATTGTGTTTTGTTTATGCTTGGAATGCTGCTTCATGGAGAGACTCTTGAAATGTTGCCATGTCCACTTATTATAAGCATTATTGTGCTTGTTGTTTAGGCTGGGCTCATAAAGTGATCAAGTTTATGGCATTATTAAAGTAGCCAGGTGCAAGTCATTATACTTAGGGGTTTAGTAAAGCCCTATTGTAATTGTTAGGATCATCGTGCTGTCATTAAACTGATCAGGCAGATCAAATTTATGTCATATTCACTTAAAATGCTGAGGGATGCTACTCTTCCCATCTACAGTGTCAAATAAGCTATGCACAGATTGCAGGTATTTTACAGGTCCAAATCACTTTTTTTCTTTTCCTTTTTTTTTGCCCATATGTGACTCAGATCTGTTTTTGTTGTGACACTGTGAACTGCACAGATTGCATGGAATCTTTTGTGCCACTTTCATATGTGGTATCAAATCTGATATGAGGTTTTGCAATGCAACAGCAATGTGAACTGTTACTGTATGTCAGAATTCATGTGACTTTTACATAATTTTTCAATTGACATGCTTCATCCTTTTGAACTGAAACATACTACTCCAAAAAATCCTCTTACTCCTCAGCAGTCTTGGCTGTTCAGAGCGTATGATCACAGTGGTGTGATTAGTGCAGTCAATGTTGATCAGCTGCTAAATTCAAATCTGCTTTCCCCTGCTTTATTTTTTTTCCCAGTCTGTGTTAATTGGCTAAGTAGAATGATCAGTCCCATTCATGATCATGTTATGAATGTGAATGAGCTTTTATGGATTCTTATGGCAATTGTTATTAAGTGTAATTTGCTTAGCTGTGTCATTTTAAATGCAAAGATGACATTGTTTGTTACGAGAACTTGACATAAACAAATACATCATAGCCTTCATCTTTATCATAACAACTTGACTTTACTAAGACAACATAACTTGTCATAAATCTGTCATAAACATGATTGTCATGACGCATTATAATTACGTCATGAATATTTTTCTGATCATGTTTTCACTGTATTTGTCATTAAAATGTCTCATCAAATACTTCATTTTATAACACTGTCATTAATATTTTTTTATCCCCACTTCAGGGGTCATTGTCAAAGTACTGAAGCAAATTAAGTGTCATGCTGTAAAAATTGCAGGCAACACTTGAATGGGTGTTCATAAGACCTTCATTAAACCTTTTTATTTTTATTTAGAACAGACCCTTTTACTCTATTTGTACTACATTTGTTTTGCTAAGTAATTGCACTTCTACTTTATGTACTACTACTTTACTCCACTGGGCTTCAGACACTGAAATACACTTCAGTAGTAGCAAACAACCATTTATAGTTATATATTGTTGTCTGCTAAATAAAAGGCAATAATAATCATATTGAACATAATCTGACAATGTGCTGTATTCACATTGTAAAGTATACATTTACAAGTGTATACAAGTTTATGATGTGAGTACTGTATTGTTATTTTGCACATATGGCTCCATTTAGATCTGATATTGACCACATTTAAAACAACACTGTAAAAAAAAAAACACAGATCTGAGAAAAACATTGATTTGAACACTAAGCCCCACAGTGTGGACGTAGCCATAAAGGCTCACCCAGCTCAGCCTGACAGTGGTGCTAAAGTGATGAAAGGCATGAAATCACTCACAACTGCTACACTGCTTGTATAGCAGACTGAAGTGAAGTGTCATATATAATGGGAATCCCTGGCTCAAACACTTTTTTGATTTCAGGATTCTTTTGAAAACCTTTTATGCAAACAAATCATATTCATATCAAATGATAGACCTGATCATTCTGAAAAAAAAAGCCTCAAGAACCATGTCAATCAAACCATTTGTTAAATATTGACTATTATTTAAATTAATAGTCTATATATGTCTATGTACATATGATGTGACAATATGTATACACTAGTCTATATTGTAATTCTATATTGTAGTTGATGTGGTATGCAGTATACTTTGATTTATTCTTCTATAATTGACCACGTTCCATGCCATTCTGCATTATACAGTGAATTCTTTTTTCCGTCACTGGATTCTGTGATTCCATCTATGTTTTCAGCATTGTAGAACCCTATAAATTCACTCCCACGTTAAATGTGGTTTTCACTCAGTGCTTATGTGGACAGAGTGACCCATTGAATTTCAATAACTAGATCATGCTTAAACAAAACACAACTGCATGAAAATCATGATGACCCATTTCACAAATAGACCTATATACATCTCAAAAAAGCTTTTGTCAAACTATTTCTGTCAGCTTTATTTACGCCACTATTGTCCTTATCCATTAACGCTCCAAGCACTTCAGCCGAACAATAAATCGCTGTATGAATTAGATTGAATGCATTTGGAGCGTATGGTTTCTCTCAGGCACCAGTACCTGGTTGACTGCCATTGGACAAGGCAATCAAGTATTTGATTGACTGGCTCAGATCCCTGTAATAATGCATTCTCTATGTGACTAATCTGTCTCCATATGTGCCAGCTTTATAGGTCTGCTTGCCAAGTTCACTAATGTAGCATGGTATTTTATAGTTACTTGGCTAACTATTGGTTGTCTTTTACTGTATTTAAAGGGATAGTTCCCCAGCGGGAGGGGAACTACAATGCTTTGTGGAAAACTTCCACTATGGGGATTTCATCAGAAAGCCAATCATCTGAAGAGTAATAAAACGGGCCAATGAAATGCCAATGAACAGCTGGCAGCAATCACAATCAGTCTGTCTATAAGATGCCAGCTCTGCCGTTACACCATACCTTTTCACTTTCAGAAGCCGTACAAGCACTGAAAGAGTCATTGCTGGTTCCTCCAATTTCATTGAGAGAGAGAGAGAGAGAGAGAGAGAGAAAGAGAAAGCTGCCGGCTTACTGCAGGCTGTTTCTCCCGGTCTCAGAGCGAGTGACAAAGCGAGCAGCGGCGGTCGAGCTGGGTTCATTCTCCCGTCCCTGGGCATTTCTCTGGTCCTGTTCTTCAAAGAGCTGTTTGTATCACAGCACACACACTAAAAGAGCAACACGGTCGAACAACGCGTCTTTTTAAAGATGTCGTTCCGACCGTGCGTTTCTGGATGCGGTGGTTTCCTGTCCCCGGATGATGGACACGAGCACTGTGTGACATGTCTGGGGGTCCAGCATGTGAATGCGGTGCTCGCGGGCAGTACATGTCATTACTGCGATGCCATGTCTGTTGCGCAGCTAAGATCGCGGCTCGCTCTTGCAAAAGGGCGAGCCACCCCTGTTGTCCCCCGCAATAAAGCGGTTGGCACGCGGGCAGATCTGAGGGTTACAGTGGGGGTCAATTCGCCGCCCTCGGGCTCGCGAACCCCTCGCTTCTCAGCGCGCTCTATCCAAGCTTCGAGTGAGAGAAGCGCTTCATCCTCCCGGATGGTCGCCCTTTCACTCGATGACACCGGGGACCAGATGTCCATTGCTGCATCGGAGAGTGGGCTTTCACTATCCGACGAGGATCCGGACCCGCTCCCTCCCTCCGGGGTGGTTAGCGAGGCGCCGGATCTAGAAGCGGATATGTTGGCCGTGCTTTCCCGGGCTGCTTCGGCGGTGGGTCTGGAGATGGTTTATCCCCCAGCCCCACGGCCGGACCGACTAGATGGGTGTTACGTGGAGGCTAAGAAGAAGGCCAAGCCTTCTAAGCCTCCCGTCCCCTTCTTCCCGGAGGTGCACAGTGAGCTCACGCAGTTTTGAAGGGCACCTTTCTCTGCCCGATCTGCGTGCGCTTCCGCTCTCACCACCCATGACGGTGGGGCAGCCAGGGGATACGAGGCGATTCCCCAGGTTGAGCGTGCCATTGCGGTCAATCTTTGCCCGCGTGGTGCCTCTTCCTGGTGTGGTCAGCCTCGTCTTCCATCCAAAGCGTGTAGGTTATCTGCGTCCCTAGGGGCCAGAGCCTACACTGCTGCGGGCCAGGCTGCTTCTGCCTTGCACGCTATGGCCACGTACCAGCGCTACCAAGCGCAGGCGTTAGCTCAGCTGCACGAGGGTGGTTCTGACCCAGGCTTAATGCATGAGCTTCGCACCGCAACCGACTATGCTCTGCGTACCACCAAGTCGGCTGCGCGTGCCCTGGGAAAGACGATGGCCACATTAGTGGTCCAGGAGCGCCACCTCTGGTTAAACCTGGCCGAGATGCGTGATGTTGACAAAGTCCGCTTTCTTAACACACCCATCTCCCAGGCTGGCCTGTTCGGCGACACCGTCGGTGAGTTCACCCAGGAATTCACGGCAGTGAAAGAGCAGTCGAGTGCGATGGGTGAGGTCATCTATCGGCGGGCTCGTAAAACCGCTCCCCCTGCCGAACCATCCACCTCGGCTGCTCCTCGCCGAGGGCGCCCGCCTGCGGCTTCGAGACCTGCTCCGCCGCCCCTTCCCGCTAGACCGGCTAAGCGGCCGCGTCGAGCATCCCGCAGGCATGCAGCGCCCCCGCCCCAGGGTGCCGTTAAGTCCAGTAAACGGACCGCGAAGTGACCCTGAGACGGGCCATCCGGAGAAGAGGGGACTTGCTCTTTCCTCGGTGGAGGGCCGAGCGAAACATCAAACGGTGGTTTTCAACACCAGGCTGCTGACCTCATGGCCAGCAGCCACCAAATTATCAAAGAAAGAGCTTTTTTCCCCTTCTCTGGATGTGACAGCCCGAACACTGCCAGTTTGGGACGCTATGCCTTCCAGCTCGCAGGATCGGTGCATCTCGCCACGGGCTCGGAGTGTGTTAGAGGACGGGCTCCCTTCTCTCGCACTGCCGAGTGAGTGTGAATTCCTTACTTCCTGCTCTTCCTCGGGACCCCATGGCTCCCGGGGCGAGCCCTCCCATTCCTTGCTGCCCCACCGCTGGTGCATCAGTGATCGTGCCGTTGGTGCCCCTTGCGCAAGCTCTGGCAGCCTGGTTAGCGCTACCCAGCCCGTCGCAATGGCTCATGCGCACGATCAGACTCGGTTACGCGATTTAATTCGCGAAACGCCCTCCCAGGTTCACGGGCGTGTATTACACCAGGGTCAGCCCTGTGTCCGCCCCTGTCTTGCACGAGGAGATTGCTGTCCTCCTGGCGAAGGATGCAATCGAGCCGGTCCCTCCAGCCGAGATGAGGAGCGGGTTTTACAGCCCCTACTTCATCGTACCCAAGAAAAGCGGTGGGTTACGGCCAATCCTAGATCTGCGCGTTCTGAGCCGCTGCCTTCACAAGCTGCCGTTCAGAATGCTCACGCAGAGGCGCATCCTCCGATGCGTCCGTCCTTGGGATTGGTTTGCAGCGATAGACCTGAAGGACACGTATTTTCATGTCTCCATTCTTCCACGCCACCGTCAATTTCTGCGGTTTGCGTTCGAGGGTCGAGCTTGGCAGTACAAAGTCCTCCCCTTCGGGCTCTCCCTGTCTCCGCGGGTTTTCACCAAACTCGCGGAGGGTGCCCTAGCGCCCCTTCGGCTCGCGGGCATCCACATACTCAATTATCTCGACGACTGGCTGATTCTAGCTCACTCGTGGGATCAATTGATTATGCACAGGGACACGGTGCTCAGGCACCTCGACCAGTTGGGGTTTCAGGTCAACCGAGAAAAGAGCAAGTTCGCCCCTGTGCAGAGCATCTCTTTTCTCGGGGTGGAGCTGGACTCGATCACCATGACGGCGCGCCTCTCCCGAGAGCGCGCCGGGCTGATGCTGACCTGTTTGAAGGAGTTCGACAGGAGAACCGTGGTCCCACTGAAATTATTTCAGAGGCTCCTGGGGCATATGGCTTCCGCAGCCACGGTCACGCCGCTCGAATTGCTCCATATGAGACCGCTTCAGCATTGGCTTCACGATCGGGTCCCCAGACGAGCATGGCACGCGGGCACACACCGGGTGACTGTCACTCCGCTGTGTCGCCGCACCCTCAGTCCATGGACGAACCCTGCGTTTCTACAGGCCGGTGTGCCTCTAGAACAAGTGTCCAGGCACGTCGTTCTGACGACAGATGCCTCCAGCACGGGCTGGGGGGCCATGTGTTGCGGGCATGCAGCTGCGGGTCTGTGGAAAGGATCCCGGATGCATTGGCATATCAACTGCCTGGAGCTGTTGGCAGTGTATCTCGCTCTGCGCCGTTTTTTTCCGGTTTTAGAGCGGAAACACGTACTGGTCAGGACGGACAGTACGGCGACGGTAGCGTATATCAACCGTATGGGGGGTATCCGTTCCCGCCGCATGTCTCAGCTCGCTCGCCGTCTGCTCCTTTGGAGTCACATGCAGCTGAAATCGCTGCGTGCCATTCATATCCCCGGCGAGCTCAACCGTGCAGCCGATGCGCTCTCACGGCAGCTTCCGCTGAAGGGAGAATGGAGGCTCCACCCCGAGTCTGTCCAGCTGATATGGGCGCGCTTCGGAGAAGCCCAGGTCGACCTGTTTGCTTCCTCCGAGACCACCCACTGCCAGTGGTTTTATTCCCTGACCGAGGCTTCTCTTGGCACGGATGCACTGGCTCACAGATGGCTCACAGCTGGCCTCGGGGCATGCGCAAATATGCGTTTCCCCCAGTGAGCCTACTATAGCAGTTACAGTGCAAGCTCAGGGAGGACGAGGAGCGGGTTTTGCTTGTTGCGCCTCTTTGGCCCAACCGAACCTGGATTTCAGAACTCTCTCTCCTCGCGACAGCCCCTCCCTGGCGAATCCCCTTGAGAGAAGACCTTCTCTCTCAAGGACGGGGCACCATCTGGCACCCGCGCCCAGATCTCTGGAACCTCCACGTGTGGTCCATAGACGGAGCGCGGAAGACTTAGGTGACCTACCGGCTGCGGTGGTTAACACCATCACTCAGGCTAGAGCACCCTCTACGAGGCATACCTATGCCCTGAAGTGGAGTCTATTCACTGAGTGGTGCGCTTCCCTCCGAGAAGACCCCCGAACTTGTCAGATCAGCGTTGTGCTTTCTTTCCTTCAGGATAGATTGGAGCAGAGGCTGTCACCCTCCACACTGAAGGTTTATGTCGCCGCCATCTCCGCTCATCATGACGCGGTGGATGGCGGCGCTGTGGGAAAGCATAACCTCATCACCCGGTTCCTTAGAGGCGCGAGGCGATTAAATCCACCCCGCCCCCCTCTCATGCCCTCTTGGGACCTCTCCATAGTGCTTACGAGCCTACGCGGAGCTCCGTTCGAACCACTCGATTCAGTATCCTTGAGATTTCTGTCCTTGAAGACAGCCCTGCTGGTCGCGTTGGCATCGATTAAGAGGGTCGGGGACCTGGAGGCGTTTTCGGTCAGTGATTCGTGCCTGGAATTCGGACCGGACTTCTCTCACGTTATCCTGAGACCCCGGCCTGGATATGTGCCCATGGTTCCTACCACACCGTTTAAAAACCAGGTGGTGAACCTGCAAGCGCTGCCTTCGGAGGAGGCAGACCCAGCCCTTTCAATGCTGTGTCCTGTTCACGCTCTGCGTATTTATGTGGACCGCACTCAGAGCTTTAGATCCTCTGAGCAGCTCTTTGTCTGTTACGGTGGTCGGCAGAAGGGAAGTGCCGTATCCAAGCAGAGGTTGGCCCACTGGATAGTGGATGCCATCTCCTTCGCTTATTCAAGCCAGGGCGAGCCGTGTCCCCCAGGAGTGAGAGCGCACTCCACTAGGAGCATCGCTTCATCTTGGGCGTTAGCGCGCGGCGCCTCTCTGACAGATATCTGTAGAGCTGCGGGCTGGGCGACACCTAATACATTTGCGAGATTTTATAATCTCCGAGTGGAGCCCATTTCCTCACGTGTGCTGGTTAACCCCGGTGAATGAGGAAATTCGGTGGGTGTTGTAACACGCTTGCGGCGCCTTTCTCTCTAACACAGAGATACGTGCGCATTTTTACTCTGATCAGTTCAGTTCCCCATTTGGCGAACCCTACAGAGTTCCTCCGAGGCCCCCAGCATCTGACTCAGCGGAGGAGTCAGGTGCCTGGCCCACTACGTTGTTGGCATGCCCGCTTGGTCAGCCCGCGTTCTGGGTATAGGTGCCCGCTATGTGCGATCCCCACTGGCAATCCCGTACGCTTCACTCAGCCACGGTATAGTTCCCTCCTCTGGGCGGACCCGTGTCTTCCCTCCCCGCTAATCATCCTCGTATGTGTACTCCCCCTTTATAGGGTTAGTCCATATGTCTTATTGCCACCAGGTCTCCCCATTGGGCAGCAGGTGGCCTCCGCAGCGTCCTCCCTATCGGGACTGCACGCTTTCCCAACGTACTGTCGTATCTTAAATTCCTAGAACTTAACTAGGTGCATTTTTGCGACTCCCCGAAAAATATAACTAAACCTTATCAGGTAAGTAGGTGAGTAAGGGCCAGGGGACACGTTGGAGGGCTGCGTCTATGGTGATGATGGTGCGCGCACGCTTATGCTTGGCAAACCTCTCACCAATGACGTGGTAAGGTTCAGTCGCTGTGGCGTTTTCCATACATTTCCCCATAGTGGAAGTTTTCCACATAGCATTGTAGTTCCCCTCCCGCTGGGGAACGAAACGGTTACTAAAGTAACCCTCGTTCCCCGAGGGGGGGAACGGAAATGCTATGTTCCTTCACCTCAGCGATTGCGCCTTAGCTGACAGCTGTAGTTTGGCTTCTTCGGCTAGAAAAGGTAGGGTGTCACGGCAGAGCTGGCATCTTATAGACAGACTGATTGTGATTGCTGCCAGCTGTGCGCGCTGACACTGCCAATTCATTGGCATTTCATTGGCCCATTTTATTACTCTTCAGATGATTGACTTTCTGATGAAATCCCCATAGTGGAAGTTTTCCACATAGCATTTTCGGTCCCCCCCTCGGGGAACGAGGGTTACTTTAGTAACCGTTTCGTTCACAATAATAATAATAATAATAATAATAATAATAATAATAATAATAATAATAATAATAATAATAAAATTTTAATCTTAGAGTTTGCATGTTCTCCCCGTGTTGGCGTGGCATTCCTCATGGTGTTTTTCCCCACAGTCCAAAGACATGCATTATAGGTGAATTGAATAAACTAAATTGGCCGCAGTGTATGAGTGTGTGTGTGAATGAGTGTGTATGGATGTTTCCCAGAACTGGGTTGCGGCTGAAAGGGCATCCCCTGCGTAAAACATATGTCGAAGGAGTTGGTGGTCTATTCTGCTGTGGTGAACTCTGAAATAGAGACTAAGCCGAAGGAAAATGAATGAATTAATTTATATTTTATTAATTTTTTATAAATATGTTATTATTATTTAACCACCATTTGCTCACATTTAACTTGCATGAGTTTTGTTTTTATGTTGAACACCAACAAAAAAATATATAAAGTTTGAAAAATATTGCAAACTGGTAGCCTTTGACTCTCATAGTATATAAAAAATACTGTGAACACTATGGTTACCAGTTACCAACATCCTTGATATTATATATTTTAGTGTTCAAAAAAAGAAAACTCAAACTCCAAAAAAATAAAAAATAAAGTTTGAAACAAGTGGAGGGTGTACGTTTAAGTATTACTATGTGTTTTGTGTATTGGTTCAGTGGTTTCCTGTTCAGATAATTGTGCTCTTAAGGATTTTGAAGTTTGCTCACGCAATAGCATGCAACTGGGTGCTTTAATTTGCAACTGCTAGCAAGTTTACTCATCTACTGTACTTAGCCTAACACACATTGCATTGTACCTAACGTAAGCCGTTTGTTTATGCTGTGAATATTTAGGAGCAACTGAATAACATATGCATAATCTGTGAGAATTATGTTTAAAAGTACAGTGCACCTAATTATGAAGTCTGTCATCTCAACTCCAGAACAAAAAGAAGAAGAAAAAAGCACTGAAGCGAAACAAAATCTTTCATGAAAAAATTCATGAAAAAAAAATCAGGTTGGAACAACATGAGAGTGAGAAAAATATGACAGAATTTTATTTATTTATATATTTTTGATGAACTGGATATGAATTAAATACTAGGGCATCCAAAGGTTCATATTTTGTAAAGTTACTCTACATAGTATTACCTGAAGTGTACATATTTATAACTAAAAGTAAACAAATGTACCAGTGACAGCTTTGTCATTTTGGTCATTCAGTTAAACTTGCTACTGATAATGTTCCACACATGTGCCTATTTTAGTTAGTCATCCTTATTATATTTGATTTCCTGTGCTTTAGGGCTCTCATCTTTGCTATGCTACTTTTTTAGGTTTTTTTTTTTTTTGCTGTTGTTGTTTTTCTTGCACTCTCATTGAGTTACGGTAAACAATAAGTGATACTATGAACACAATTTTTTTATATACTTTCTCATATCAGTTAGTACTAGTATTAGTAGACTGTCTGCTTAATATCTGTTAATACTGCACATTCAACAGACATTTAACTGACTATAAGAAACTTTGCAAGTACATGTCAACTTACACTTACCCTAACCCTAACCCTAACCCCAATTTAACAGTCTACTTATAATCTAATGAGAATTAGTTGGCATGTAGATGCAATGCAACTTTAATTCAACAAATGGACCATCAAAATAAAGTGTGACCATTCATTTTCATTTCGGCTTAGTCCCTTTATTAATCTGGGGTCGCCACAGCGGAATGAACCGCCAACTTATCCAGCATATGTTTTACGCAGCGGATGCCCTTCCAGCTGCAACCCATCTCTGGGAAACATCCATACACACCCATTCACACACATACACTACGGACAATTTAGTCTACCCAATTCACCTGTACCGCATGTCTTTGGACTTGTGGAGGAAAACGGAGCACCCGGAGGAAACCCACGCCAACACAGGGAGCCAACCCCTGATGAATAAAGGGACTAAGCCAAAGGAAAATGAATGAATGAATGAATGAATGAATAGCATATTACAGCCTTTTGCTATAAGATTTGATTTTGATTAATCACACAGCCCTATTATCAACAGAAAAAAGTGCCTAAATTACATTTTCATACCTTTTTCATGTCAATCCATAATATAATATATATAATCCATTTTATTTCAATATAACAGCAGATGCATCCATTTGTAGAAAGTGTGAAACCTTCTGTGTTATAATTTCTTCATTCTCTGCACTGTAAACTACACTAAACTATCCAGTATTGTACAACTTTGTTTTCTTTTTTTCTTTTTCTATCTTTAAATGTTTGCAATGTCAGAATTTTCACCAATACAAATGGAATGGAAAAAAAATATATATATAAAAGAGACAACTACACATAATAATGAAATGTTTCTTTGAACTATAGAAAGTGTTTACATCTCCAAATGCCACAACAAGAAAATGTCAACAAACACGCATTGCAAAGCAACCCGTGATAAGAGCAGACAAACATCTGAATAGCGGAAACACTGGCATTACAGCGATTGCAAAAACTCAAAGTACACACAAACTGGATTTGAGACCCTTCTCTAATGGAAAAAAGGCAGAAAAAAAGTGTCCACCATCTGCAAGCATTAAATCCCATAACAAAGATGCACTATGGATTATTTAAATAGTCAAAGGCTTGAGGGTTTTTTTCCATCATGGCCAGGCTCTTACCTGCAGGTTCCCCTTTATGCTGTCCAGTTCTTTTGATGTTTTGGAGAGATGTCGTAAAATTCCTGTCCTCTCGGTGAAAACCTCCTTCAGCTTCTTTTCCAGCCCCTCATAGCTACAGGAAGAAAAAAGAAACAGGAAGATGACTTCTTTAAATCTACAGCATGCCTGGCAAATTCATTCTACACGGCGGGTTCTAGTAGCCTGGAGGATTCGAGGCCATTGTGAGTGGATGATGAACTCAAGGAAAACATTCCATAGTTCATCATCAAAATCCCGAAAAAGAATGTGTGACCTCAACTCACAGTTGCGTCAGGTTCTGTTTCAGGATTACATGACGTCAAAGGGAAAAAAAGTATATGAATATATTTTCAATATATCTGTGCAGCTATTAATGAAAAAAAGGTTGGGGTTCATAATCTCATTAAAATCTGATATGGCAATATACCAATTACATATATGACTTACAAGTTTTTGCTTGGATTTCACATATATAACATATCATGCAACACATATTTCAAAATATTGCAAGCAAAATATATATATATATATATATATATATATATATATATATATATATATACACACAACAGTTCTGTCTGGTTCTTGAATCTGATTGGTTGATAGTCGTGCGATATTCTGCCAGTAACAGCACTCATGCCGCCTCTTCACCCTTCACCCTTGTGTATTACTCCACCCACATACAGCGACAAGCAGATGACACTCTACTGTTTGACAAATATTGCTGCTGTTAGGCAACATAATGTACTTTTGAGGCTGTTTTTGTCAAGAATGTAGTTGTTTAGATTGCAACTATGCAGTTTATTTAAAAGGATAGAGCCTATTTTTAAATATTTATCATTTCTGAGAGCCTCACAGTGGCGCAGTGGGTAGCACGTTCGCCTCACAGCAAGAAGTCGCTGGTTCGAGCCTCGGCTGGGTCAGTTGGCGTTTCTGTGTGGAGTTTGCATGTTCTCCCTGTGTTGGCGTGGGTTTCCTCCGGGTGCTCCGGTTTCCCCCACAAGTCCAAAGACATGCGGTACAGGTGAATTGGGTAGACTAAATTGTCCGTAGTGTATGAGTGTGAATGGGTGTGTATGGATGTTTCCCAGAGATGGGTTGCAGCTGGAAGGGCATCCGCTGCGTAAAACATATGCTGGATAAGTTGGCGGTTCATTCCGCTGTGGCGACCCCAGATTAATAAAGGGACTAAGCCGAAATGAAAATGAATGAATGAATATCATTTCTGAGAGATGCCCATCAGCCTTGGCCATCAGAGTTGGCGGCCATCAGCCTGTCATACTGAGCAAAGACGGTTGACATTGTCCATCCACAAGATGGCGACAGAGACCGCATAATAAGCCCTTAGAGGAGGAAAAATACAGCGTAATTGTAAACTACAGCGGATCAAATTATTAATAAACAGGTAAGTTATATTCTATGTCGATCTCTCTCTTTTGTATGTTGTAGTGTTGTATTTATACTATATAATTGTAGTGTATTGAGCGTGAGATGGGACTCGCATATCAGGAATGTGTGTTGTGGTGGCAGAAGGAAAGAAGAAATGCCTGCCTGTGTTTAGCATTTTTCCTTATCGCAAACACAACAGCAGTCAGGTAGTGATTGCGCTGCTTTTTTCAGGGTTAATTATTGTGGTATTCCTATTACAACAGAGAAATACTGTAGACTGTAATTGATTGTAATACACTAGGGAGGATATCTCTATTGACGGACGACATTTCATGCCTTTCAACCTTATAATCTTAAAATGTGAGCAAAATCACCTGTTTTGTCATCACTTTAGAAATTACCCTAGAGAATCATTAAAATACTAGCTCTGACGTCAGCTGCAGATGTGAATGAATGGCAGAAGAAAGTAGTTCCTAATACAAAAGGGTTTTTAGACTCTCCGTGTTTGATTTTCTTTTTTTATATACACGATTATGCTGTCGAACTGTTGTATAAACACAATATCACACTCGTAGCAGAGCGATGTGGCTGTATATCAGCACTGGTGGGACGCTAAGGCTTCCACTAGTGCCAATATACAGCCAAATCACACTGCTATTCTTGTGATATTGCTCATATATATTGGCGCAGTGGGTAGCACAATCGCCTCACAGCAAGAAGGTCACTGGTTCAAGCCTCGGCTGGGTCAGTTGGCATTTCTATGTGGAGTTTGCATGTTCTCCCGATGTTCGCGTGGGTTTCCTCTGGATGCTCTGGTTTCCCCCACAAGTTCAAAGACATGCGCTATAGGTGAATTGGGTAAGCTAAATTGTCCGTAGTGTATGTGTGTGGATGAGTGTGTATGGATGTTTCCCAGTGATGGGTTGCAGCTGGAAGGGCAACTGCTGCGTAAAACATATGCTGAATAAGTTGGCGGTTCATTCCGCTGTGGCGACCCTAGATTAATAAAGAGACTAAGCCGGATATTGAAATTTTACATTATATTAGTAATATTTATATTAACACACCTAAAATGCTTGAATAAAGGGATGACATTTCATCCAACATGACATTTAGAACATTCATTCATTCATTTTCATTTCGGCTTAATTAATCTGGGGTCGCCACAGCGGAATGAGCCGCCAACTTATCCAGCATATGTTTTATGCAGCGGATGCCCTTCCAGCTGCAACCCATCACTGGGAAACATCCACACACTCTCATTCACACACATAGACTACGGACAATTTAGCTTACCCAAATCACGCTGTGAGGCGAACGTGCTACCCACTGAGCCACCGTGAGGCCATTTAGAACATTATATTTATTTATTGTAAAATATTGGGTTTAGAATTGAACTGTAAGACTGGAGCAGAATGTTTTATTGACATTATAAATGCTTTTACTGTATTTTTGTTTTTTTGTTTTATGAATTGAATGCATTCCTGCTGAATGAAAGATTTGATTTCTTAGTTTAAAAAAGACTTTAAATGGTTGTACTTTATTTTCATAATTTCCATAGCATGCATAATTGAATTTAATTTAATTAAACATGATGCACTACAACATTTACCAGCAGGGGCCATTAAGGTCAAACCTAGCATGTAACTCGCTCAAACTAATTTCACTGCAAATTTTGCTTGATAATATCTTCTAATGTGCAAAACAGATACAAAAAAAAATGCACACACATTCCTGCACGCTTCTGTCACCACCTTCCCAGCCCAAAACCACAGACACAGCTGTGAACACCACACAAAAAAAAAGCGAAATAAATAACTAAATATAATGTGCCATGAGGGCCTCACAGTGGCGCAGTGGGTAGCACGTTCGCCTCACAGCAAGAAGGTCGCTGGTCGCTGGTTCGAGCCTCGCCAGTTGGCGTTTCTGTGTGGAGTTTGCATGTTCTCCCTGTGTTGGCGTGGGTTTCCTCCGGGTGCTCCGGTTTCCCCCACAAGTCCAAAGACATGCGGTATAGGTGAATTGGGTAAGCTAAATTGTCCGTAGTGTATGAGTGTGAATGGGTGTGTATGGATGTTTCCCAGAGATGGGTTGCAGCTGGAAGGGCATCCGCTGCGTAAAACATATGCTGGATAAGTTGGCGGTTCATTCCGCTGTGGCGACCCCAGATTAATAAAGGGACTAAGCCGAAATGAAAATGAATGAATGAATGAATGTGCCATGATTTGTCATTGTCCCAAATACAAATCATGAATAAGTTATGTAGAGTACAGTCAAATGCTGTCGACAAAGGGCTTTTTGGCAATGCATCCTGTGCTTCTCTCAGCTGAACCTTTATGTCAGAGAAACCAAAGCACAGTCATACAAACCTCCATGATGGAAAAGCAACACCTGCGGAATAAATAAATCATGCTGGAAGGCATCATGCCTATAAAAGTCCCACAGTGTGATGTCGCTGAAAGTGATCAAGGTTGGGCGCTGGTAGAAACAGATAGAGATAGAAATAAATCATGTTCTCTGTCTGTTAGACTTGATTATTATTCATTGGACTCAGCCTCGTCAGGGCAAACCTTTAAGAGGTCAATAACACAGTCGTGCTCAAACAAGAGGTCAAGGTTAGGCTGGTTAATGTGACCCAATGAGACCCTGCTGTTGAATGACATAATTACAAAGTCTGACAACAAGAAGCGTCTTGATTCTCAGTGAGAGTCATTTATTTTTATTTTATTTATGGAAGCCTTTTTTCTGCAATGACATTTCAGTTGTTGTTTTTAAAACTTAATTTTCAGCTATTTTTTTCTTTTCTTTTCTTTCTTTTTTTACTATTATTTTTCTCATATTTCTTTATTATTTTATTTTTCTTCAATATCTTGTTTATTTCACAATTCAGATTTTTCCTCATATTTTTTCACACAATTCTTTCTGTGTTTTTTTCGTAATTCAGTGTTTGTGTAAATGTATGTGTTTATGTTCATTGTAATTCATGTTTTCGCCAACAGCATTAAAAACTCACCAACAGACCAAATGAAGACCAAAAGATTACCTTTTTTGCCATAGCAAGAAAAGTTGGAAATCTGTGAGTAATACTGTATAATATTTCATATAACCAATAGTAAACAAGGCAAGCGTATTGGAGACAGATGATTAGTCACATGGATGTACATAAAGTTCATTGCACACTAAAGTATTTTGTCTGAAAAGAGTTTTGAAAAATATTTTGACAATTCAGAGCCACCGTACAAGCAAAAGCCAAAATTCTGCATGCTGTCACTCACAGCATGGAGCACTTCATGACAAACATGGTTGAACCAATGCTGTAGCCTAATATCTGCTGGGTTCAATGCCTAGCGGGCATCTTTCCCATGCTGCTGTTTGGCCAGTGTGTGTGTCCATACCTTTGAGCCACTGCCAGGTCAGAACTAATTTGTGTATGGAAATGTGTGTTTTATGTGGTTCCAGAATCGCAAGGAAACTATCAAAATGCCACTGATTTCCTGAAATAAACTTTGAATTTTAGGATAATCCCATAAACTCTCCTTCCTCTCCGTGCGATGGATTGGAATTTGGATGGAGAGATTATTTCCTGTTTCTTTTATTAATAAAAGAGAGAAGAACAAAAGCATCACTGCTTGAACTGACAAAGAATTGTTTTGTGACTTTTTCGCAATTATTTATATGCATCGAACTCAAGGTTTCTGTGCATAACAAATTTTTAGGATACGAATTAAAAAAATAAAAATAAAAATATTTAATGTTCCTAGGGGGCAGCACAGTGGCGTAGTGGGTAGCACAATCGCCTCACAGCAAGAAGGTCGCTGGTTCGAGCCCCGGCTGGGTCAGTTGCCCTTTCTGTGTGGAGTTTGCATGTTCTCCCCGTGTTTGCGTGGGTTCCCTCCGAGTACTCCAGTTTCCCCCACATGTCCAAAGACGTGGTATAGGTGAATTTGGTAAGCTAAAATTGTCCGTAGTGTATGAGTGTGAATGGGTGTGTATGGATGTTTCCCAGTGATGGGTTGCAGCTGGAAGGGCATCCGCTGCGTAGAACATATGCTGGATAAGTTGGCAGTTTATTGGTGGCGACCCCAGATTAATAAAGGGACTAAGCCAAAAAGAAAATGAATGAATGAATGAATGAATAATGTTCCTAGATCAAAACTTCTCTGGCAAATGTGTTTCTATTATTGAAAGTTGTCACACACGTCTCAATCTACTTCAAGTGAGCGTAAAAACATTTTATTTTGTTTTAGAAGTGGTTTTTATTTAAAATGTGGCATTTCCAACACTCGTTTCTCATGTAATTCTTCAAAATGTGAATTAACACAGGGTGATGGAAACCCAGCTAATAAGAGAATTTTCACTAAAAACCTTGCAGTGATCAAACCTCAGATCAGCAGAAAGAACCAAAACACCAAACTAACCTTTGCTGAGGAGCATGTTGTGTGGTCAGAGAACTGATCCAATTCATGTTATTCTTTCACATCAGAGCAGGTGCAGACATTAGAAAATTATTGACTCGAGACATCACTCCCATTCATTTTAAACCATAAAAACAGCTTGTTATGCTGCTTAATGTTGCAAACAGTTTTTTGTTTTTTTTGTTATTTTTATTATTTTTAGTTTTATGTATAGTCATAAACACACTTGTTTGTAGTTTAACCGTTTACTGTCATTTGTTATTTCTAGCCATTTTCCCTTAGGCAAATTAATCAAAAGTCCTAAAACAATAGCAGAATGATAATAAAGAGCTTACTTCCGCATTGCAGAATAAGGTCAAAACTAAAAGTGCACATTCAATACTATAAAGCACATTTCTTTTTCACCGGCGTAATCACATGCATAATTTAAAAGGGGCAAAAAAGAGCATTTTTTTAAATCACGCTTCCTGTGCCAGCCAAGCATCTGCCATTAGAAGATCAGGAACGCTAACAGATGGCTTTCTCCCGATATTATCGACCACCTTTGGCTCAAGCTACAAACAGCTTCATCGTCACCACGGTACAGATAACCACAGAGTGCGTTCTCCGCATATGAGGAATAAATTGGTCATTACTGTCACGGCTTGATAATTATGCTGTGACCTCTTTTGACACAGCTGTTTTGGCAGGCTCTCATACGAAGAGAGACCACAGAAAGTGTTCTAATGAGAATCAGCCTGTCAGACAAACAGGCTTATAATCGCATGCTGCTCCTCCATGCCAGCGATCGCATAATTCTGATTAGAGCCACACCATGTGAAGGCTGCCGATAAACCCAAATCCTTCTTGAAGAAAAGGTGGTTAGCTGTAAGGATCTGCCAGAAACAATCTGCACACTTGAATGGTGAAGCTGTCTGAAAAAAACTGATTGTTGGGGATGAGAGGAGCTTTGAATAACAGCACACGACAGGCAGAGAAACAGCCACACGCGCACAACCTCATTAGACAGACCCTCCCCGCGTCTCTGAACTGCACTTTGAATTATATGAAACTGATCTTCCTCCGTAATGAAGAAGTGCTGAGGCCTGGTCATTAAAGTGGAAAGTGCTGAGTTCCACAAGTTCAGCTCCTACAGCTTAGTATGGATATATAGGACTTCGCTGAGGTGAAGATCAGATATATAGAGTGGAACTGGGCTTTAGCCAACATGACAAGACCCATCGCTCCTCATCCTCCATTAGCCACTGCTGGGCTTGACATTTACCGTAAAAGCTAATACAGAGTACAGAGAAATTCCATGTGCCCTCAGAAGGAAATAATCCCACTGTAGCACCCTTTATATTAGATAGATAGATAGGTAGGTAGATAGATAGATAGATAGATAGATAGATAGATAGATAGATAGATAGAATGGAGTACCTTTGCCTCTTTAAAGAAAATTGAACATAATCATTGAAGATGATTCTTCTTGAAAGCATTATCTAATATTGATGGCAGGGAGGACTGTTAGATGGCTTCTGTAATGGTTTTGGATAAATGATTTTCACCAGTTAGTTTCAAACTCCGGATCAGATAATGAACTCATAAAAATGACAAACTACAGCTTTATGGCTCTTTAGAGAGGCCTTACCAGGTTGGATTGGATAATGATGTTATAAATAGATAGAAAAAGTGTATTATGTGGTTATTATTGACCTTTTAAATCAAAAATTATACCAGGTGTCATAGATAGATAGATAGATAGATAGATAGATAGATAGATAGATAGATACCTTGACAAGTTCTTTTGGAATCTGCCACTGACTCTCATGCATGTTTCTAGAGTAGTTAATTATGATGATAAAAAAAATACATTTAGCAGAGGGCAGATTCAAACATTAATATTTTATAAGGGCTGTCAGATTTTACTTTTATCTAATTATACGATGAACTAGTTGATATGGGAAATTTGCATATATGCTGACACTATGACAAATATATCTGTTTTCTAAGCAGACACTCCAACTAACTCTTTATTATGAAAGACTAACCTAAAAAAACGATGTTGTATCAGATAGTCTGCAGCAGTTAATCTCATTCTCCCTTCACAATGATATATTATGATTTAACATCGGTGAAGAAACATTCCTTTGTTACTAGTTTTTACTTGTTGAAGTTTTTTATTTACACGCTTGTGCCATCAAACTGTTGTATAAACATAATATCACACTTGTAGTGATATGTCTCTACATCAGCAGGCTGTGATATCTTAAAGGACGAATCACAGCTGTGTTGGTATCGAGTCATCTCACACTCCTACTGATGTGAAATTGCTCATATACAAACTGGACCAGAAAAAAAAAGTTGTTGCTTGGATTTATGTAAGCAAGTATTTAAGAGACTATGATCTTTGTTGCAGTTATTCATGTTTCTGACATATTATATTTAATATGTCTAAATAATGCAGTGTGTGGCTTTTATTTCTTTGACAACTGTGTTGGGAGAATATCTAATTTTCCATAAAAACACTAGATTTTATAGATTGATCTGACCACCAGCTAACATGAACATGCATTTTCATGCTGACATGAATTTTAATTTATATAGTTTGTGAATAATTGCTTAATATTTAGCTTGTTTGTAAGGGCTGTGAATCTTAAAAAAAAATAAAAGAACAGTTATAAAACCCAAAAATAAAAATTATTCACCCTCAGGCCATCCTCAGTGTACTGTACATGACCTTTTTTGTCAGATGAACACAGTGAGACTTTTTTTACAACATTTTATGGTGTTGGACTTTTATGCTTCCAAAAGCACATAAATCTGTCATAAAACTCAATTCTAAACGTATAATTTTTATCAATTCACTGGAAGTCAGTGATTGGAGTTCATAATTGAAAAACGTGTAATATTTCTGTTACAAAAACACATCAATCGTTAACACCCTGGCCATATGGGTAAGTTTAATCACAGATTTATGCACTTCTAGCAACTTCAAAATAAAAGTCACTATCTAAACTTATTAGCCAACAGCATGAAAGAGCCAGGATAAAATGTAAAACTACTCCGAATGTGTTTGATGAGTGAGTACATTTTGAGATAATTTTCATTTTTGGGTAAACTATTATTTAAAGGGTCATGAAACCCCCCTCTTTCAGTTTGAGTCTACCTAAGAATTTTTTTTTAAAATGCTACATGACCGGCAGAGCAAGGGAAAAAAGAGACAAAAATAAATAAATCAGACACAAAACGTGACGAGAACCTTGATTTTAAAGTTTTCAAAGTTAAAATGTAAAGAAATAAACAGTAAGTAATTTAATGCCCTGCTACATAAACGATAGGTTATTCGTAATTTTATATAATATATACACATAAGTGGCAACCTCTGAAATAGAAACTAAGCCAAAAGAAAATGAAAGAATTTACACATAACAACAATTTGTTATATCATTATAAAGATAGTCATGTTTATCTAAACACTATAAATGAGGTGGACTTCTCTCCTCCTGAATCCCCAGGTCTGAATGCAGACACTGAGGATAGCAGTGCAGCAGGTCTCTTGCCCTATCTATTTCAACCATTAACCCTGCCGGTGATCTGGAAGATTTTAAACATAGACGAACACAACAGCACGGATATCGGTGATGTGTCTGAATGGTAACAAACTAAACTGATAAAAGACAAAGTCCGCCATCCTCCAATTCTCGTACAGCTCTCCCGACAAAACTGCTTGCTGCACACAAACAGCTTTGCTGTATCGGCCCTGACAGCATCATGGGGAAAACCATTCAACAAACCCTGTGGATCATGAAAACAAACACATACGACCCTTCATGAAGGCTAAATTCTGTGTGCGCGGCCACGGTCTCACAGCTTAGCAGGTCTGTCTTCGAAAAGCACGAGCTGTCATGAATAATTAAGAAGCAGGGTCTTCTCATAGGATAAGAAAACTCAGCTATGAATAATAATGAGAAACTGACACGTCATCACTGGACAGGTGTCAGTGTTCGTCCGCGTCATCACCTGTTATTGTCACGTGCTTTCTTTGTCTTCCTCCCGCCACTGTCAATGTTAATCTGTTCCACCTGTGTTCATCCCTTGTGTCTCTTTAGCTTAATCATTCCCTCTTCTAGATATACCCTTTCGTCTGTGTCCATTGTTGTCCGGTATTTTGGTTCGTGTGGGTCTTGTCCTGTCTTCCCGCATCCCGTGTATGTTTCCCGTAAGTGTTTAATAAACCCGTTTTTGTAATGTTTCTCCATCTCCGTCTCGTTCTGTCACCATCCGCCACCAAGGCGTTACAACAGGCAGTTAGCATCACTGATTTTGATCCCAAAATCAAAAGTTTAAAATTATCCAGGTTTATCCACAATTAAAGCTAACAGGTGCTAACGTTGTCTTAATTTATGCTCAACACACACACACAAAAAAAATGGTTTCTTGAACCTTTAAATAATTTAATCCCATTTAGCATTTAGACAAAACATTAACATTGCCTCAGGAAGTAAAACAACAACTGCAACGACAGCTGTTTTTTCCATTTTACACAATCTAAAGTAATCACAGAAACTAAAACTTTAGCATTTTAATGCACTTGAATTGCATAAATAGTATATGCACCTTCTGTAGTAACTACTCATTGAGTTAATGCAGATGCCTAAAAACAACAACAACACTAACTTCTGTATTGCATTTTTAAACACTTTAGTTGAAAAATTGCACACACAAAAAAAAAAATCTGCAGCTGCTGAGCATTATGACCAAACATCTGCCACTGAACATCCTGTTTGGCTCTGTGGGATTTAATGTCCTCTTTATATTTTCTGCATGCTTTGATTTTCTTGGTTATGTCAATTTTGCATTAAATATGAATGAGAACAAAAATGGAAGAGAATAAAGAGTTAAAAAGAAAAGCACTAAATGAAAAATTGCTCAAGGAAAGCAGCATTAGTCCTTTTAAAGGAGACGCAGTGCTGTACGCAGCGATGCCAGTGTCATTTGTATGCAGAAAATTTGCTTTTATATCAAGTCCTCATGCGCTGTCATTCTTTGAGCCAGGTAAATGTGACAGCAAGGAATTGACAGTTCGACAATACAGAGCCAAACCAGTGATACAGCCAACGTTACCAGAGGAAAAAAAAATTGTAAGGTACAGTAATAATAGGAATAAAATTACAATGCAACTAGCCATCTAAATTCCACACTTTCTAACCTATTCATCAACATAAAACCTTTCCACAGTAGCAGAACGCAAATAAATATGCAACAGCACATACAAACGCATGCACAATGAGTTCCATACTGAGGAAATAAACTGAAAAACGCACCTCAGCCCTGTTTACATGCTTTGCACAAACACAATACAGTTTGTATTAGTCCACTGAATGACCAGGATAATGGTTACCCAACAAAAACCAATTCACTTGTGAAGCCCACAAACTCTACTCGAGAACACGATAAATTAGTTTGACAAGTAGGTTTAGACAGCACTGAAAGAGGGGCTTTGAAATACATGGTTGCTTAAAATCATTTGTGCTGGGAAAGCTAAATTTAGGGCATTCTGCAAATTGTGCACATATAATTTGTTTCTATGAGACTGAGTTTAAAAAAGACAATTCCCCATTCGTGTTTGTATGTTGTTTCCCATTCCACGTGTAGTTGGGTTGAAAAACTCATCTAAATTCTACAACAAAATGAGCATGCTAACATCTGGCAGCAACCTGCGGCCAGTGCACTCTTTATTTGTGAGCACCTTTCTGTTTCAGTATTCAGCTCACCATCTCTCTGCTTTGCTTTGCTGGAATTGGTTTGAGTTTGAGCTTTGGCGTTGACTCATAATTGCCTGATATCTTATTAATAATTTGTCCCAGGCGTAATCTTGAAATTGAAATATAATCCATAATGCATTATTGAGCATTTCATTCAGGCGTGCAGACGTGACTTGATATGTACCAGCCGTAGCCTGGTTGTCCTATTAAATCTCGTTTAAAATAACAAATTAATGGGGGTATTTCTTGGGGGTATAGATGTATTTTGACTCCATTTCCAACTTTTAGACATGTGATAGGACTCTCTCCAGCTGCTCTCTTGTCTGGTAAGATGTTACGCGTTTAATAATGCCCAGCTGGAGATGTCTAGAGCCTCCAGCATTATAGCCAGACTCGTGTTGTTGTCACAGGATTTGGAGGATTTTTTTAGGCCAATTTAATACCTGGAAAACATTTTGTACCTCTCTGCACATTGCTAAATATATTCAGTAATACAGTAAATTATGCCCTTGACAAGCAGTCTGTGACAATTTTTGTACATGGTCTAATACTGTTATTTTTGTTTGCCTCCTAGGATTAGAGTGGACATACATGTGTAGATGCTAGACAAAAACTAGCTTAGAAAAACCGCACTTTCATTAAACTTGCAGATAAAATCAATGAAATAAAGACTTTTATCAACCCAGGCTCATTGAATATAAGTGCCTCAGTCTACATTTTTGTGAAATGTAAAATACATTACTCTGGGTACGTTTCGCCGTACGTTTCAGATGACAAATCCACTAGAGGGTGCTGTCTAAATTACGAAATACAGTACATTACTTATTCTAGGTTCACACCAAACACAGATTTGAGTATTCGTGAGAGTAAATTACACTCAAACTCAATGCAAACACACAAATAGAGGCTTATTATTGCAGCGCAGCACAAATGAAGCCGAATGTGTGATGCATTTTCTGCAGACGCATGGAATGCATCTCAATCATGTCTACCATGCAAGTGCAAATAATTGAACTCAAGCAAAATATTATACCAGATTACATGTTGTTATATGTTTAAGTACACACCTTTTTTGTGTACATCTGTGAAAATGCAGGGCTTTTAAAACAGATTGACCTAAACCCGTCCTTAACCCAACCAATAGTATTTTCAAATGTAAGCCACATAGTTTTACCTTGATTTTACCTACTGCATCTGCTTTTATTTTGTGGAACCTGAGTGTTCTGTATCATAAGCACAACACCATACAAAGTTAGCCACTGAGCAAATTGACCAAGCCAGAACAGTTGTCTAAATGGAGATAGACAGGTGAGGCCAATGTATTTGACTACAAATCATAGACACAGTTAAGCTATTTTGTGGTATTTATTTGGTGTTTTGCAATGAACTGCACAAAAATAATCCTACAGTCATCGATAATATGTCCGTGTGTAAATATAATTAGTGTGAAAAGGAACAAAAGCTGTTGGCATCATACTGCCGCATAGCATTTGTTTTACCTAGAAACTGCATTCAACCTTTGTTGAACTATATGTTTTTTTCAAAGAGCCTGTGTTGCACGGAACACAACAGCAGTCATTTAAAGTTTGTGTACAATTAAGCAAAATCGCATTCATTTCCAAGAGTGCTGTAGCTAAGAATATATGACCACAGGCTTATTGGAAATTCGAGACTCACTACATTTATGCTGAAATCTGATTTTTTTTTTTTTCCTGGATACGTTTTGCTCACAAGAGGTCATGGTTTGTTATCACCTATGCTAAACGCATGAATGCACACAGACAACCAGAAGCAACATTATGTTATAGCATATAGTTGACTGCCATTCTCACTGCTCACTTCTACACAGCCTACATGAATGCCTTGATGAAATACTATGTCCTGTCTATGTGGACAGGTTGAGCAAAGGTATGCAAATACATATGTTGACAGGTAGGTAAAACAGGACTAAAAATTTTGATTGGACAAACACATTTGTTGAACCTTCAACAGAATATATAAATACATATACATACATTTAGACCACTTCGTTTAATGATTCTGGAATACATGAAGAGATTTTCAACCAACAAAACAAGAAGAACAACAACAAAAACAACAACAACAAGTTTACTTTTTTGTTACCAAACAAGCAAATATAGTAACAACACAGAATGTTTGGTTGCCCAAAAATAACTAAATTGGAAATATATGGGAGAATATTTATTTCCTTTTTTTACTTACATACTTACTTATTGTACTTACTGTTCTTACTTTCTTCTTAGAAACTACAGCAAAATGTAAGTATACCCAGAGCCACATATTTCAATAAGCCCGGGTTAGAATATATTGTACTTTGTCCGTTGATATGTTGTCTATTTTGCTCTGCCAACTAGGCCTGTCATAATAATAATTCAATTATTGCATGATATATGGACATGATTGCAATAAGCTTTGGTGATGCAGTACACTACCCATTGTATTTACAGTGCATGCATGTTCATATCTTGTCAGAAGATGAAAGCAATATATTTCCCATTCCCTGAAAAAATCCATTACTACAGGTTCATTCACACAGAGAACAATAACTATAAGAATAACTATAATGACAATTACGTTGGCTTCCACACCAATGCACAAAAACTTTCTGATTATTATAAATGCACAGTTTAAATGCTGAGCTCTTTGACATCAGAATGTTTTTGTTATTCATCATTTAGAGAAAGAGATTCCTTTTATATCATTCTTCTGTCTTATCTTAATGATTAATGTGCAGATTTTTGTAAAGAAATACAAGATAAAAATTAATCATGTGAAATATTAGTTATATTAGACTTTCATGCTCTCAGTAATCTTGCTTAGATAGCAACATTTATTTTATCACAGACCTGTTTACCCATGCAGATGTGTGTGTGTTTTGTGTATATAAAAAATCCATATAATCTTTTTATCAGAATCACAATTAGCATTAAATCTGGTGTGGGAGTACATATAAGCTTTATGTAACGCAACGCTTCAGAACAGGCCATTTATTTGGAGGGAAGGGACGAAAAAAGGCCTCGGAATACTAGGTTCACAATTCAAAGGTGTTTGTAGCAGTGATCAATCAGCAAAAAGAAAAAAAAAAAAAGAATGAGTGATGCTTGGAAATTGTCCAGCTTCATGCCGAGCCAAAAGCAGTTCAGCATGCAATGCTGCAATTTCATCCTACAAATCACAGCTCAATATGCCATACTGACCTGACATGACAGATTGCTCTACTAACACTATACAGAAAAAAGTACAGGTGGTACACAAATCAAAGATTGCCATATTCTGAAATCTGGAATTGGATTTAATTTGAATTAACTTCAGGTATGATTGACTGAAAGTTTCCTCATCTAAAAAAATTACCAAATAGGTCGAATAGGTGTCAAGCTCAGTTCCTGGAAGCCCACAGCTTTCTACAATTCAGCTTTAGCTCTAATTAAACACACCTAATCAAACTAATTAAGTCTTTTCGGCTGGTTTGAAATTTACAGGTAAGTGTGTTGAAGCAGGGTTTAAACTTAACTTTGCAGGGCTTGAAAATTGATTGTTTGAGCAAGCAGTTTGTTTTCGACCTGTAGTTCTGTTTTAAACTTAAGTGCCCTCTTGTGGATGTACAATTAGTCAGTGTCATGTTGCATGAAATTACGTATGAATGGTAAAAATTTAGACACATTTAAATGCAGTGTGTGGACAACACTCTGCACAATCCATTCAGAATGGCTCATACCTATGCCCTAATCCGTTTGAAGGTATTACCCTCTGCACTGACAGCTTCAAAGGGATTAGGGTGCTGTTCAACACCAAACAACCTTCCCTGTGCAAAGATCCATGGGGGCCCGAAGTGTCCATCAGTTGCATCCTTAAAAATCCTTCATTCCAAAGGGTCCTTTGAATGGACAGTTTTTGACCATTTTGGTTTGGAACAACACTTCAATATGGCGGTCATGATTATTTTCACTTCAAAGTGTCCTTCAGAGGGTGAAATATTCTATTTGGACACCAATAGATAGCTCTGTTCCCAATATTTTTTCTATATTTCAAATTCACAAAATGTATACTATATGTACATATTTGGCAGAGGCTTTGGACAGTTTGCGTGTGTGTGCTTTGTGCATATGCTTTGTGGCAAGTGGCCATGTAATAAGCGAGATAAAGTTCATCCAGGTGGTTGTTATCACAGTATAACCTTTATCTCTTATTCACAGAAAAGGCGCTAGTTTGGTAAATGCTCTTATGAGTCAAAAAGTGATAAACAACCTAAATGATTGTATAAACTGGAAAATGTTGAATTAGCCTCATCTCATATTTCCTTCACTTTGGTCACAATCTAAAATTGTGATCCTGTTAGGCAAAAGCAACTACCCCTGGTTAATTCACTAGCTATTTAATTATGTAGCATGGATTACCAATATGGTGAGACGAGTCTTTGTTTCATTCCAAAGGGCAGTGAAACATTAAAAATCAATCTCTTTCCATTACCCACTGATACCTGTATTGACTGGCTCACAGCATCTCTGCAATCTCACATATGAGCAAAGACAGCGATCTGACAGAACCTGCAAAGACAAAAGAATGACCTTTCGGGTTTAGTATGAGGAAGGGTAAAGTGTCGCTGCGGGACGGTTCAGGGCCTCCGCGCTCCAAAGGCAATTTTCAAAAGCCTGGGATGCACGTGGACACGCATTCTCCAGCCAAGCGTTTAGTAGAGCTGCCCTGGTTCAATGATCCTTCTTGGAAATTTAATTTGATTTTCTTTTTTTGCCATTTTGTGTTATTAAGGAGGAAGGAAGCGTTTAACTATCAGGCAACAAATGAACCCCTACGACAGAATCTGCTGCTGAAATGTCAAGAGGATTTACTGTAGAAAACTGAGTGGGAAAAATATCAACAAAGGAGGATTCTGACACTTGTGTGCTTTAGATAGTTTGAGATGAGAGGGGTCTGGATGCAGACTTGCAAGCTGAGCTGCATGAGCTGGTGCAGTGCAAGCTGAGCTGCGAGCAATGCTTTTAATGCGCACACCTAACCCCACCCCAAACCCTTCCCCTCACAGTAATGTCACTAGCTCCATTGAGTGCATTGTGTCTGACATTGCAAGTCTGAGATATGTAGCCTCAGGTTGTAAATACCAGTCTGCATCCAGATGGTATAATTATGATTCACATTTTACCTGTTTGTACAACACTGTAAAAAAATATATTATAAGTCATGGCAGCAAATGTTTGTATGTTACTTTAACTTATTTTAAAAGGTGGAAATTTTTAAAAGGTTTAACTTTAATATTTTTTTATGATTTTAATAAACTTTATCATTTTAATATTTTTAGTCAGTTTGATTGATGTAAGTTGAGATGACTAGAAAAGTTGATTCAACTAACAATCATATGGCAGCAATATTTTTTACAGTGAATATTTTATAATACAAACCTCTAAGCATGATCATCTTGACGGAACCCATAATAAAATGTAAAGAGTATTTATATAGTTTTTTGTAAAGAATTTATATTGTGAAAAAACATATTATGAATAGGTCTGAATTATTATTTGGAATAATAAAATAAGAACCACTGTCCTAGCAAATGTAATGTTGTGATAAGACATTTCTCAAAAAAAAAAAAAAAAAAAAAAAATCTAACAGAAGACAAACATTTGAATAGTGGTTTATATTTCATTCAAGTACTATACACAATTCAGATACAAAGCACATCCACATGCTTCTTCTTCTCTCTCTCCTTGCACACTGCGGTCCAGAAAGTGCAGTATTAAAATCAGTTCATAACCCTAAGTGCTGATGTTTCCCAGACTAGACTCTTATTATTCCATCGGGGCTGTAATTGTATTTCAAAGATGCACAGTATCAAGTAGCATTCAATCCTTTTACATCAATTTGGATTAAATGAAAGTGATAAGGTGTTCTCAGACTGCAAGCCCACATGAACACGAGCAGTAAAAATGATTCAGCGCAGCCCATAATGAAGTGTTTTGTGTCTCCTCGTGTCGTGTGGCGCCTCATTACCGATCCGCTGCCCAAGGAAAGCATTATATGAGAAGCACCGGGGTCAAACATGAGAACGACATTATGTGTCATTTCTTTAAACCCTCTTCAGCAAATGGTTAACATTTATGGTTTTCATTTGTTAGGATGGAAAAAAATCAGGGGTAATTCACCAAATCTTTACAAAATTTTTATATAAAATAAAATAGATGTTTTAAATGGGTATTGTCGTTACTCTATTAGATTTTATAATTAAAAAAAATATATTAATAATAATTTAGCAGATGGTTACAATTTATGTTAAATGAATAAATTAACTGGAAATTACTGTAAATTTGTACCTTTTTGTATTCATAGCACTGTATTTACTTATCCATGCATTAATTTACTTATTTCATTCAGAACAGGAGAATTTGTCAATATAATAATTTGTTTTGATTAGATGTGATTGAAAATTTGGGTTATTTCACCAGAAATTTTCTTCTTAAAGGGATAGTTCACCCAAAAATGTAGATTCCTCCCAGGCTCATTCTGAAAACGTACCTCTATATACATTTCTGGAGACCATCAAATATGTCCCAGGAGCTAAATTTTTTGCAGTTTTTGTTTTCGTGAATCCACAAGAGGCCGCTGTGTACGCTTTTTGAGATCTCAAAATTCTACTGGCCACTGTCGACTGACTGTTTGACTGACTAAATGATTTACTGATTGACTCCCCCTCCCCCTTCCCTAACCCCAACCAATAGTATTTAAAAGAGCACCGATTGACCTGCTAGTACGGGTCAGCTGGTACGGGTCATACTGCCCCGTAGCGTTCATTTAAAAAAATAATGCAGCCATATGTACTTTTGGCTACATAATTCGCGGTCTCCTGAAATGTATATAGGGCTACGTTTTCAGAATGCGTCTGTGTTGCCATTAATTGCTCATCCTCACTTATTCCAGAGTTTCTTTCTTCTAACACAAAGGAAAGACGTTATAAAGAATGTCAATGGCTGCTTTTCCCTAACATTCTTCAGAATACTTTATTTTGTGTTCAACAGAAAAAAGAAACCACTTCAGTGTGAGTAAATGAGATTTTTTTACAAGGGAAGGGGGTGAACTATCCATTTAACTCATCTGAAGTTAAAACATATGTATTTTGTTGTCTACAAATAAAAATAGCATTAATATAAACATGTCTGAATATTTTATGTATAAAAATACTCAAAATAAATAATTTTATTTTAAATAGTTTGCAGAATAAAACCAAAAGCATGCATTTCTGTTAAATGACAGATAAGAATATAACTTCTTGCTTACGGATATGTCTGGAATACGTATCAGATTATAGGAGAAATGATTTGTGCTAGCGGGTATAAGGTTTGTAATATTGTTTATTGTTGCATAGCGGGGGGAAGGAGGTGAACTAAATAAGCATGCCAATCTTCACCTTCCCAAGGGGAAATAGACTCAGGTGCAAAGTATTCTCACAAGGGTTTAATTTCAGAGCACAAATAAACAATCCAACAAGTCATGAACTAACCTGTCTCCACAGCATGCACATATACAATTGTTGTTTTTTAGTTTGTTTGTTTTTTATCCTGTGTACTACTGTCTAAATATGGATTTTAGACTATCAGTAATGATCTACTGTATATTGAGTCCTATTCACCTGCATTAGATGGGAAAAAATCTGACCTTTCCTCTTCAACTGAAGAATAAAAATCATATATATCTTAAATGTCTTGGAGGTGAGAAAAGTTTTATGGTTGAGGGAATTATTCATTTAGCATTCCAGTTAACATTTAGTGCATTGTATGAAACATTGAATACATTTAAGCAGCTGCCTCTTGACATAAGCAGGGTTATTGCAGGATTTATGAGTATATGTAAGACTATAAGATATTTTTATGACCAAGTAGAGATAATTTGTTGCATAATTTGAAAGGGAACATGACATTTGATTAACTCTGTGCTGTAGTTATGATGTTTTTGTTGTTGTTTGTTTTGTTTTTCAGTACAAATGACTGAAGATTCTTCAATCACAACAAACAAAATACATTTAAACATGCCAAATGACATCCGATAAAACAAATATAAAATATAAATAAAATAAAATATCTGCCAATGGGCTCGGAAAAAGAAAATAGCTTAATTCAAACGGAAAATTAATTTCCATACTTCATGTCCTTGATTTTAGCATGAACCCACTTAATCTTGTTTAAAGTTTAAAAAAATAAATAAAATCTGTATTAAGATCAGTATTCTACCTACACCTACATATATCTCATCTGTGTCAAGTGTTGTTCAGACACTGAAATCTTCCGGTGAAAGATCGATGGGACTTTTTTCAGATTCATAAGGGACCTTTTACAGCACTGATAATGTAGATTTTTATTCAGTTTAACAACAAAACATAAGTAAATAGCGCTATTCCGCCTAGCCTGCTTTACTGAGGTGAAGTTGGTTTTATATTCACGTTGGTTCATGTTTGAACAATGACAACCTGTGACGCGCTCCCTATATTGTTTACCATGCTACTTTGAATATTCGGTCTGAAATAGCATGTAAGCATGGCTTAGTATTAAGTGTAATTCCTGCACGCTGCCGGCCAACCACTAACTACATTCTAGCTGGCAAATTACATGAACTAGTGGGTTGTCTACTGTCTATTGTCTACTGTCTACTGTCAAAACTAGTGTTTTGAAACAACACATTAAAGATTTATTGATGTCTGTTTTTATCTCACACACACACACACACACACATGCACGCGCACACGTACACACACATGCACGTGCACATGTACACACACACACACACACACACAGACAAACACACAAGGATCTTGCTTAAGGTGCAGATCCCTAAAAGTGGTCTGAAAAACCCCAGCTGCTTAACACCTATGTGCTTATGGAAGTGGCAGTACTGACTATTTATTTTCTCTACAGTCGGCTCAAAGTGTTCACATATTGCCACAGGCTTGCACCTGGTTCCTTTGTGAGTAGAAATTATTAATCCTTCTTGCCTGCATTATGAATTCTCATGCCACTTTCGCAGTGTATGAGTGCCAAGAGGAGAGAAACCTCACATGTCCTGTTCCAGTCAAATGGCAGTCGTCTCCTCTGGTATTCCAACACCAAAGGTCTCCCTGCAATTCTGACCCCTCATCCATCTTAGTGGAGCCCCGGCTACATCGGCTGAACTCCTCCATGCTATAAGCTGCCAACTGATGTATTTGCCAATGTTTGCTAAATGAAATCATTCCAAGTGCTGATCCCGACCAATGATGTCGCTGTTTAACAGCCCTCGCTCAACCTCGACTGATCCATCTGCATCAGTGTCTACACTGTTTATGTAAAGGAAAGAGAGACACAGAGAGAGATAGAAATGTACATCTACATAGGCTTTCGCATAAAGGTTTTCAGAGAGGCTAAAAAAGTAATGTCAGAAATTGTTCATAACTGAACATTATGAAGCAGGAAAACACTTATTCTTCTCACTTAACTCATTTGTTGAAGTAGCATAAAAACAAATAACTGATGGAAAGAAAAAATACTCTTTTCATTTAATTGTTATTTAGCAGGTACCTTTTTTAAAGAAATTAATACTTTTATTTTGTTGTGATGTATTTAATTGCAGAAAAGCCACATTCAAAATTATACTATTTATATTTAAATTAAAAGCTATTCTTTTTAATTAAAAGCTATTCTTTTATCAAAAATTATACCACACACCACAATCTGTCAATAGTTTGTGATTCATGGGTGTTATCCAATTATATTAAAGTTTTAAACTGCATTATGGGGCCAAAATCTGACACTGTATATGAACATATTAATTTATTTCATATATTTGAACATATAGTATGTAATTCTAATGGTTGCAAATGAATACAGTATGTGAATGGCCATTTTTGCAATATGTGTTATGTTGTACTGCATGTACATATATGACATAAACTTTTATAATGCAAACATGAACTTGTGTGTTAAATATGTGATTTGGACAAATTGGCATATATCAGAAGTTTAAATTATATATTGGTTGACTTGGTCAAAAAAAAAAAAATAAAATAAATAAAAAAACAGACAATTTAACAGATTTATTTCTAAATATATATAATTTTGCATATAATAAATTGCTTTAAACTTCTAAAAAATCACTTTGTTAAACTGCAGAGTTACATTTTCAACATCAAAAGTTGTTTTGGAGCAGAGATCAATGTCTCCTTATGTAATTAGAAAGCAAAAACAAACACCTGTTTTTTTTTGTTGTTGTTTTTACATTGTTTATTCAACATTCTGCAAACATTTAATTAGCAAAAAGGGGTTATCTCGGTGGTTTCTCTAAAATTACAGTGGCGGGTATGATTAATGTCTTGTTTTGATTCTAGCTAGTTTAATTTTTTTATGTAGTGTGAGAAATGCCATATGCTAATTGCGACATTAAAATGTTTACTTATGTACATGAGTGGCTCCCTTTACCCTCCTATTGTTTACATCCGCTTTCTAAACCCACAATTGTGAAAATGATCCAAGATAATCTTTCAGGATCAATAGAAACAAGAACAGCTGATCTGGAGAACGGCTGTGATTGTGATGTGTTGTTTTTTTTCCTCCCTCTTCCTCCACAATCATGTTCCGGCGTTCCGGCTGAAATACCTGACAGTGCTGCCATTGGCCGGTGTGACTCTAAGTGAGCTCTAGACTTTTAAAGGCTGATATTTGTGGAGGCATCACCACTAAAGCTAGTGTCAGGACCGGGGGAATGTTGGAGGAAGGGGTAATGGTTTCACTAATCTTGTACGTGCTAGACATCCCATTAAAGTTGTAGGGACAAGATGTCAAGGGAACAATCAGTGACCACTTAGAGCCACACAAAGCAGGTGTCAAGGTTCTTTCACATGTAGAAATGAGAATATCTCCTCAGGTTATCCACTGGTGTCTGGTGTGGAGGGGGGAAAAGCTGTGTGGTCAAATTGGGTGTCAACCACAGGTAAAGGCTTGACATTTGGATGTGTGGCAGATAGGCAATACTCTTCGGTAGACAGAATTGCTTTTGTCATTTGGTATATGCGAGTGTTCTGCCCTGTAGCTGATGGGGTGATTTCTATTAAGAAGCTCTTTGAGATTCAAAGCAACGTCGCTTTCATTGCATGATTTGTTCAGAAACTGATCAAAGTCCAAAGTCTTTTCTGATCACTTGTGAAGTCTGAAACTTTTGAGAGGCTTTTTGAATGATGCTCTATACTCAAGCCAGTCAATGAGTCTGTGTTGATATACCCTCCACAGGATTCAAAAATGGATTGTGTTAAATGGCCAATATCTGTGTGTCACCGATAAGCATTCACTGTCTCCTGACAGCTGTTTATTATGGTTTGACAGTTTAGCAACCTTTTGAGTTCATACTCGGGTTGACATACTGATATGTAATAGGCTTGAGTGTGTGTGTGTGTGTGTGTGTGTGTGTGTGTGTGTGTGTGTGTGTGTGTGTGTGTGTGTGTGTGTGTGTGGTTGACACCCATTTTGGTGACTGTTGCTTTAAATTCAAATAAGATTGTGCTCCCAGCTCTCTTTTCAAAAGAAGGCAGAGCTACAAATGTGTCAGCATAGCAGTAGATTCAACACAGGACTTACGCTATCTCTGCAAAAAACTGAAAATGTCAAAATGCTCAGAAGAACAATAGTATTTGAATGCTGAGACTGCATATCCCAGACTTGCAATGTCAGACACTATGCACTCAATGGAGCTAGTGGCATCACTGTGAGGGGTAGGGTTCGGAGTGGGGTTAGGTGTGCGCATTAAAACCATTGCAGGCAGCTCAGCTTGCAAATGCACCAAGTCTGCATCCTGACCCCTCTCCAGTAGAAGGCACTCTATGGAGACTGTGTTCATTTGTGCATTCTAAAACTTGACATTCATAATTCCTCTAAGTTGCTGCTATTGTTTTTAGCAGGTATGATGAAAACTATAACTATGGCCGGCTGCTTCTCACTCAGGGCTGTCTATGCTAATGAGGGATATCGTCACTAATGGGCAGGGCTTTCTCCCTCTGATAACATGTAAATAATAATAATAATAATAATTCCTTACATTTATATAGTCCTTTTCTGGACACTCAAAGCGCTTTACACATTGGGGGAGGGGGATCTCCTTATCCATCACCAGTGTGCAGCATCCACCTGGATGACGTGATGGCAGTCATATTGCGCCAGACCGCACACCACACACCAGCTGATTGGTGGAGAGGAGACAGAGTGAGGAAGCCAATTATCATATGGGGATGGTTAGGAGGCCATGATGGACAAAGGCCAGTGGGCAAATTTGGCCGGGATGACGGGGTTAAACCCCTACTCTTTTTCAAAGGACATCCTGGGATTTTTAACGACCACAGAGAGTCAGGACCTCGGTTTAACTTCTCATCTGAAAGACAGCGCTCACTGAGCAGTATAGAGTCCCCTTCACTATACTGGGGTCACTATACTATACGTTAGGACCCACACAGACTGCAAGTTGAGCGCCCCCTGCTGGCCTCACTAACACCACTTCCGGCAGCAACCTGGCTTCTCAAGTGTCAAAGTGTTTCTGCAGACTGTTTTTATCAAGTGTGACTATAAAAATAAAATTAATTACTTTTTACCATTAGAGGCTGTTTAAACACAATTTAACCTTAATTTATCTTAATTTAACTTATAAAAATGATTTTTGCATAATAGGTCCCATTTAAAGTAAGCACTTGTGTTTAATATGCTATATAACATTTCAATCAGGTTTAAAAAAATGTCAAAGGTTTTTTGTTTACTTTATTTAGTCTATGCATTTGCAACTTGCTTGCAGAAGTGTTCTGTGGGTCTTGAGGGAGATATTGTGTCTAATTATTGTCCTTGAACACAACATCTCCATTCATGGTAAATAAATTCTTTGAAAGAACGTGCCCTCGAGGAAAAGTAACAAAAGCTCTCCGCCCTCAAAATAATAACACTTTTATCTCATGAAACGCAGGATTAAAACAGGCCACAGGCATGGCTTAAAAGAGAATATCTGATAACATCAGAACACACAGTATTTTTTTTTAAATGTAAGCAGTCCTTGTGAATATGCTGAGTGTGTGATTTTGTGAAAGCTCAAAGCGTATCGATTGCTTCTTGTTAATGTGAAGCACCGCTGTTTTCACACACTAAAATCAAGCCACTTGAATGGACTCTCCTGCCATGTTTTGATTGGTTTCAGCTAGGGATGCCAATGATTATTCGATGATTTATTGTCAATATTTTTTAATCAAAACACCTCATCATTAGCTGATTAAGCATGAGTGTCTTTAAATAGCATAGGCCAAACAAAAGTAACACTTTTTAATAACTGCATACTAAGAGTCATTTGTTAAGCATTAGCGAATAGTTAATTCATCACTTATTAAACATTAACCCTATACAAATAGACATTTCTCAGCAGTTTATAAATGCAGCTATAAATATTGTTGACTTGTAAGCTCATTTACATTGAACCTATTTGTATTTTCATACTTTATTAGTGATCAATTTATTATTTCTAAATTAAGTTCAGCAACATTAACAAACCAGTTATTCAGGAGTTTTCAGTAGTTTATAACATTATTTAGAATGTATACAGCACATAAAAGATGAATACATTATTGAATTAAACATTTGGACATCTTTACTATGTGTTAATGAATGCTTTTTTACACACATACAATAATTATTATTAATCGAAGTACTTATTAACTATTTATTAGTTCACTAGTTAACTATTTCTGAGCTCATCTAAAGTGAGGACTATTTATACCTTGTAAAGCTTGTATAATGACAATTAAAGGCTCATTTATCTTTAAAACAGAATAAGGAAACAAACATATTTTCTGTCACTGAAATGTCACAAAACACACACGCACACACACACACACACGCACGCACACACACACACACACACACACACACACACACACACACACACACACACACACACACACACACACAAAAATGATCATATTACATTGTAATGTATGCTGACTAATATAAAAATGTGATGATTTGAAGCATGGTGGAATGTTAAAATGATTTAAAATGTATTCATCTGTTTTGATGCTGCACGCTGATCCCTCATACAGCATGTCTTCAAATGATTCTTGTTATAAATATGTCCATATAACTCAATTATATATTTTTGATGCAGTATAAGCTATTGTAACACCAAATAAGCAAGTTTTTAGTATTTTCAAATTTAACCGATATTGTATTATAGATAAGGATAATATTTTGATATCTGTTTCGATAATAAAATAAAACTTTAGCTTGTTTGCAGACCAATACATATTAAAAGTCTACACTGCTCTAACTTATTAGCTTTAATTATGAAGCACATTGAAAATCACAAAGTTTTGTACTTTTGAGTAAACTTGTAAATAAACAGGTACACTACTATTGGTATAATATTGGGGTATATTTACTTGATTTGTATATTCCATCATGATCACAGCATGCAATCACTGCTTTAATCGTGTTCACCTCTTTGCTTAAACACTCTACTGTAATTACTGCATGATTTGTATTATTTTATAGCTGTATAGCTTTATAGCTTTGTAGCTTCTGCCATTTGCACAACACCTTTCCTCTAAATACTTTTAATTGTAATGTAGAAACATGCAGTTTCTGTAAAAGTTGCTTTGAAACAAGATGAAAATGCACAAGGTTTTTTTGATGAACACAGACAAATCGCACTCTTGCATTTATGTGGCAACTCTCTTCGTGTCATCATTCCAAATATTTGATCTGTATTTTATGCATCTACAGGAACAGCTGGATGCTCCTGTCAATATCCACTTTTTGTCCTCGAATTATGGAAGTACCTTCAAGTAAACTGTAAACAATCTAAAAATTATGTAAAAACTGTGGCACAGCAGTTGTGTTGGATTATTTGTCATATTGTCACATGTATCATTCATTTTTACAGTACATACTGTTTTGTAATTGTCAAAACTTTATGTGGCAACGCCCCTAACTAACCCTATTTAACAGTTTCCCTTTTATAAATTAAAATGTTTCATCAATACCAGGATACTACAACACCCCTTATTAATATGCATTGTGAAAAGTGCTATAAAAATCATTTGAAATACTGTAAAGGTGTTATACAATAACAATAGGAAAAAAGTCTCCCAAATGTTCTTTAGAAAAGTCTCATTTTGTGCTCCACAGATGAATGTCAAAAAACGTTTGGAACAACATGAGGGTGAGCAAATATTGACAGAATTTTCATTATTGAGTGCACTATCCCTTTAAGTGCAGTGTAATTAGCTTTGCTCGTGCTTCTAATTCTTCAAAAACCCACTAATCTCAGCAGATCATCTTGAAAAGTTAAGAGCTTGGGTTGAAGGCAAAGCTAACCTCATTTGAATTCTAACTTCACATTTCAAGTATGTTCTATATACTGTAGCATGAAGAGGGATAGGATTTATGGAATTAAGTCACTTATCAATGAAAAGTTCTGACATGCTGCACTACATCCGCCACGTTGTCATTATCGTATGACATCAATTGTTTCAATTCACTCTAAAAATTGCATGGAACATTTGAATTGAAATGAGCAATTGAATGGAACAATTTATAAATGGAAGGGTAAACTAAAAAACAAAAAGTTGGGTCGGTTAAATATGGCCAAACTAAATGTTGGGTTAATTATTTTTTTTCTTGATTAAATTTAAACGGCACTGTTTTACCCAACATTTGGTTTGTTGAAACTTTACAACAAATGTACCCAGCATTTTTAGACATAGTAGTCCATCGAATAAAAGTCTCGGTGGAAGTAGTAGGTCATCCAGGTATTTTTTGTTTACTGTTTTGTTTTTTTGAAAAAAATGGATTTAGACATATTATGGAACTCTGTTTCACATACTGTTTAAAATGGAAGTGTGTGATTTTGGATGCAGTGTAGCTCTTTTTATTGTTCTAGACAGGCACTGGTTTGAAGTCATGCTAGTTTAGGTGCTGAGTGATGCATTTGTCCCTGTGCATTAGATTCACTTGGGTTCTTGGGTTTGGAGCAGGCTGACAAATGCTGACAGTGTGAAGGTCAAGCACCATCTCCATGCATTATATGTTTCATTGGTGGAAATCAGAGTTCACTCTCAATTCGCCAAATATATCATGTATGCACATGCATGCATATACAAACATTATATGCATATTTGTTCTGGCAAACTGAAGCACCAAATAGATAAACTGTCTGCCACTGCTGCACAATTTGGTATTTGAGTAACACTTAAAATAATGGTCCATTAGTTAACATTAATGCATTTCTTAACATCAACAAACAGTCAATAATACATTTATTACAGTATTTATTCATCTTTGTTGATGCTATTTAATGAAATATATAAAGTTGTTCATTGTGAGTTCATGTTAACTCACAGTGCATTGACTTTGGATATCAATAATGCATTAGTAAATGTTGAACAGCAATTAATAAATCCTGTACAAGATTGTTCATACTTAGTTCATGTAAATACATTAACTAATGGCTCATTACTGTAAAAGGTTACTGGAATTTGTTCATTAATGAGCTTTAACAAGTACATACTGTATAATTTGAGTAATAATAAATAATGTTCACGTAATAAATATTGAATATAGCTCATGCTCTCTCACTCACTGTTTAGATTATAATTTATCTAAACCACTGAAATCTGTTTGTTTTAATAAAAATCATCCCCTAATTTAACATAAAAAAGAAGCAGGCTTCAGTCCACAATCACATTTAAGATGAGGCATGTCATCCTTGGCAAAGTACAAATTAAGAATGATGTGCATATGCAAATCACAGTAAGTACTGAACACAAACAGAACAAATATCTAAAGCCATGAGCTACACTAACACACAAAAATTACAGAAGGGGATTTAGCACTGGGTAGTTACAGGAACTCAGTCATAAGAACTAGCTACCAGGCTCTAGTTGGATTCATATGTTCACAAGGAACTCTGAACGCAGTGGACAAAAGCAATCCATAAATGCTGCTAACATTGGCTTTCTGAATGTGTGAGTCTTGCAGCATTTAACAATATGCTGGTGTTTTATGTGGCATGGTTTGCCCAAACAGTGTATAATTACATTGCTGAGGTCCGTACTTTGCTAGATAAGACGTGACTCTGAAGAAGGAACTAATTTTGTTCACCCAAATGGTGTTCGTAGAATTAAAATCATTCCCAGTTCCTGTGGTGCAAGCACACCAAAAAGCAATTACTTTCGCCAACATTTTTCGGAACTGTGAATAAGTTCAGCTGGTTCAAAAACCCCTGGAAGGAACTGACAGAATAAGAACTAATCAAAAGACCATGCTGATTCACTCTATAATGCAACTGTCTAAACAGTGCTGAGAACACTACACTCCACTTAAAAAAGGGCTAATTTTACAACTCCTCTTTTAAAAAAAAATTATTTTCCTATTTAAAGCTTGACACATTTGTAGATACATTGTGTACTAAGACTTATGGAAAATGAAAAGTTGCTATTTTTTAGGAAAATATGGCTAAGAACTGTAATGAATAATATGACATAATAAGTACCATGGCTGATATCATGATATCATGAAGTGCTAGAAATTTGTCTAACAATATGTATTCCAATAATATAACTAACTTTACCGCTTGCTTGCACAGGGTTCAGAACATATTTACTTTGGTGCAGATACTGAACTGTATCTGTTTGAATCGAAACAAAGCCGATTTCCAGGCACTGCAACATATCACTGTGCCTGCTACAGCTTGTTTAACTCTAGGGGAGTTCAAAAACACTCACTCACTATTCTTTGGCAATACATTTGAAAACTAAATGTTTTCTACACCTTTCATCTCCTCAAACACATAAAACATACAGTAGTAGTAGTTTATTTTTCATTCAATTGTGCCACTTTTCCATTGTTTTTTTATGAATATAAGCACTTAACAGACATGTTTATAGATTTGCATTCAAGTCCCGCATTTTTCGCAGCGTCTAACATGAAACAGCATTCTAAAAACGTAACACTCACATTCAAAGAAGCTGAACTTAAATCTCATAACCTTGCATTTTTCCTATCACTGCCTCACAATTTCCCAATATATATGTATACGTCTAAATCAATGAATTATACATATTCACATCAAGACTGAACCGAACAACACAAAACATTAATGAAACATATAGTTTGTTGATTCTTACAAAACAGCCAGCAAACGATAAAGAAAAATGCTTTTTGAACTATTGTAGCATTTTTGGCTTGGGGAGCAAGCACTGCATCAGTTCCCATTAAGATCTACACCTGAAAAACATGTAAGGTCACACCTGCCATGGCTCCCCTCTGTGCGCAGGGCCCCGCAGAATGAGTAAACATGTCTCAAAGACTAGGAGATCTCAGGACACTGAATGACAGGGGTTCAGACCTTATCTTGGCATCGGTCCGGCTCTGCTTTCAGGCCCCCCACGTCACCGACCCTGAGCGAAACTCATTATGCAAAACACAGCACAGCGTGAGGGCCACATCCTGGTGACTAAATCCACATTGACGATGCACTTCATGTTTTGAAACATCTATTTTAAGCTGACTCTGTCTGCAGCTCCGCTCAGAGGACAGACGTCGGGCGCTGAAATCTCCAGTGACATTGAATCACCCCTTCCTGGCTTCATTGTTTATGTCTCTCCACAACATAGGTAGTCCACTGTTGTTGGATTATTTCTTCCTAGAATAGTGAAAAAATTGCACTTGAAGTCTTGGGGGTTCCATAAATAATTCCTTTCTACAATATCTCTAATCTAATAACAGACCTGAGATTCTTTGGCACATGTGATGCATCTGTTTTTCACCTAAGCTAAGTGAAGGGAATCACACGTATGCCTCCTAAAATGTTGTGTGTGCAAAAGAGTAAAATGCGTTTCAAACCTTTAACTAAATATATTAATGGGAAATTGTCTAATTAATCTAATTAGCTGAGTAATGGCTTAAATGATTAGAAACAAACTAGGCAGACTTTCATTGGCCGCGAGGCAACTTATTATTCTGTCATTGCTTGTCTATTTCATTATAATTCAGAAGACTCTCTCTGCGCACTCCAAAGTAATTGAGGCGATATTTTAAAACTGTAGCGTTAGCAGCTTTTCGAAGATGTTTTTAAAATGTGATGATTTGTTCATGCATAAATGTGGAGGATTTTCTCGCTCCATGCTCTTGCATCAACAAACTGAGGGTATGCCTATTTAAATTCATGCCTAAATTTCTCCCATTGACGGCGGCTAATGAATTCCAATGAATATTCCCGGGTTCATATTTAGTCATATTTCTTCTGACCTGTTTTCAGAAATAAAGACTGACACTGGGAGTTAATACTGATTAATTATTGGCCCTCAGTGGATGTTTCCGCTGTGACAGGATGACCTGAGATGAATTAGTTTGGAGTGTTTAACATATACCTCTGTGTGACTTTTCATGCTGATATGCAATATCGTACAAAAAGCAGCAGCTTTAACCAGAAGTAAGTGAACTATATTGAAGATACAGTACTTTCCATCAGAGTCAGTCTACTCAATAGGTTTTGCATGAGGGACCAGTTGAACTTTTATCACCCCACTTTTGAGTTGTGTTTGCCCCCATCAGTAATGGCTGCCCCCCTTAGTGCTCTTCCATCTCAGATGGGCCATCATCCACACCACGATCAATCGCTCAAAGTGATTTGCCATTAACCTTGCCATTGTGATGGACTTCTGTGGCCAGTGGCTGTAGCCAAGCTTTTTTTCCGGTTTGGAGTTTGATAGGAAAATAATGAGCGGAATCCCTGTTGTAATCTTTAACAGTGGGGGGAACATTTGCAAGATCCACAAGCTCTAAAATGTCGGAATTACTTGACAGGGTACACTTTGCTGAAAGCCACCGATTAAACCTGGTGGAATAGGAATGTCAATCCTAGTTTCCCCAAGTGGTAGGCAGCTAATTTTCCTCTCAGCACTATTATATAAGTCAACTACATGAACACTGGTGGACAGGAAAAGATTAAACTGTGTTTTGCTTGGTTCAGCATTACACAAATAAATTAAATAAACGTATGCTTTCCCTATAAAATAAATGGAATATACCTGCAAGCAGCAGTTAAAAGGGACCAATAAGCAAAATGTACAAGAAACGCATGGATCATCAAAATAAATTTGTCAAATATAAACAAGAATAATAAAAAAATCAATTCACTATAAAAAATGTATTGCTGAAAGAATCAAACTAACTTTTCACACCTAACATCAATCTAACTGACTAAACATATTAAGTATAAATGAAACTGTCACGTACTACACCCGCCATTATTGCATGATCTACCCATGTCAGTTGCACCACTTACCTCCTGCTTATAAATTCTCTCCCGTGGCCTCATTGGACAGTACAGTATCCTTTGGACACACACTTCAAGTAGTAGGTCCTATTTTTTAATACTATGTTGTCTATCTATCGTTGTTGACTATCTGTCTGTCTGTCTTCGGCACCTGGTATAATTTTTGGTTTAAAAGGTCAATAACAACTACAGAATACACTAATTCTATCCATTTATAACATCATTATCCAATCCAACCTGGTAAGGCCTCTCTGAAGAGCCATAAAGCTGTAGTTTGTCATTTTTATGAGTTCATTATCTGAACCAGAGCTTCAAACTAACTGGTGAAAATCATTTAACCAAAACCATTACAGAAGCCATCTAACAGTCCTCCCTGCCATCAATATTAGATAATGCTTTCAAGAAGAATCATGTTCAATGATTATTTTCAATTTTCTTCAAAGCAGCAAAAAGTGCTGCATACTCATTCGATATATTAAATTATAGCTGAAACAGAAATGACTCAATTCAAAGGTTGAAGGTTTTATATAAAACTAAAAAACAGTTTTATATTAAATATATTTATATCATACTAAATGGAAGTATATCACAGAAGCAAAACTTCAGCTGTTAGGTGAGTAAATTGATTTAGCACTTTGCAGCCATTTAAGTTCTTATTTTACCCAACATACTTCTGCACAGCAGGATTCCATATGGTATCTTGATGAGTTGCTATAAAATGAATAATATAGTTTTAAACAGCTTCCCCCTATATTTTTGCTTTTTAAAAAATCTAAAGTTGCTGTCCTGACAGTACACAGACCAAACAAATGCAATTATTTTGTCCAAGAAATTGCTTTGCAGCAAGTATATAAGTACACTGGCTAAACTCTACAATTGTGTTCCAGGAAGACAGATATCGAGTTCAAGTTTTCAGCTTTCTCACAAACAACTTGTTAACTCAATATAAATCACAGAATTTTCTCAAGGTCTGACTAGTTAAACTATTTTCGAGTGCTTAAGTGTGCCAGTTCGGTTGACTGCACTGATGTGTTTTTCCCAGTGTCCACAACTTGACATAATATATAGTCTAAATTAATTTCCTTTGATTTGCACACGGCCAACATCACATTTAAATTGTGCTTCAAAGTTAGGCCTCTGCGGAATATGACTTTGTAAACCGTGTGACTAATGTTGCATGAACAGCTTTCCTGCAATGCAACTTTCTCTGTATATTTAAATCCATCACTAAGTCCTTAGCTGACCAGTAGGTCATGAAGGAGCTCTCTTTAATCACCTGCCAAGCTAACTAGATAGAGAAAATTGGCATGGATAAAGCCATAATATTTTGTCTCAGAACATTACAAAGGAAAGATTTGGGTTATGCAAACAAATCATCAGTCCAAGGCACTCAAATGTAGTGAAAAAAAAAAGAAAAAGAAAAAAAAAGAAATTTTGGATTAGATTTTTGAGAGCATACAGAACCACGCAAGAGGTGCGTGCCTAAAAACTTCATGCTAAAAAAAAAAAAAAAAAGTTTATTTTAGCAGAAAGTTTTCAGCCACATACCTCTTACTTGGTTCTATATGCTCTCAAAAATCCAATTAAACTTATAAACCCTGTTAATTTGTAAGCTTCAAACTAAATAATTGGACAACTTTCGAAAGACAAAACTAAATATAAACAAACGTTGGCAATGAAGATTCCTATTTTCTTACTTCAAAAGTTTGTTTAGTCATCTACCCGTTCAATTTCTGAGTGCTGCATCAATAATTGGCTTGTTTGCTTTGGGAGATTTCTTGTGGTAATGCACCCGTTGCTTTTGGTTTTATCACACAGGCTGTTTTTGTTCAGGGAAGAGCGTCAGCCCACCTTGGTCCTCTGGGAGCTGGTCCTGTTTGCTGTGTGTCTGATGTAAATGTCAGGCTCTTCGTACGTATGTTGCTCTGTTGTATTGAGCATGAATAGCCTCTGGGGAAGTTATGTCACTATCGATCTGGGGATATTTTCTTCACGCTGATGTCCTATTTTTTCTGAATGAGATTTTTAACCCAGTTTTAGCACTCCTGTCGGGGGCGCTCATCAGGAGGCCCCAGGACGAATGGTAGTACAGAAACCTAAGCAAAGTTGAAGAAAAGGCCACAGGTTAAGTTACAGTAGTTAAAAAGGCTGTTTGTAGAATTCAGTTTCATTTAAAGCTATTTTTAAATTGACTGTTTTGTATTTAAAATACTTATGTGCTTAATCAAATATGTCATTTCATCCACACATGAAATCATGTTTATCATTCTGATTACATTGCTACAACACAGCTAAACTGTCCAGGAAGGATCATAGTAAGGGTGTTTGTGATAGACAATTTGTTTAGTTTATTTCCCTTTTTCCAAGGAGGAGAAAGCACTTCTCTCTCTTAAGTTTATTGTACAGCACTGGCAATCTTGCACTTGAAATAATATTTTGTAAACTTTGTTTGTATTTTTGTATTTCAAATTAGATATACTGCAGTTATTACAGTTGAAAACAAAATTGTTGTTATGCCAAAGCAAGGCAAATCTTTAACAATATTACCTTTATTCCAGCCTGGCTGGAATAAATGCTTTTTTTTTTTTTGTAATTTGTTTAAAATAATTTTTAAGGTCAATAACATTGAGGCCCACTTATTTATTTTATTACTATTTTTTATTGGCAACAGAATAAACCTGTCATGATCAGCAGCGATCCAGCATTTGCAGATCCCTGGAGAACACTCCTTGTTCACAGAACTACATATCCCATCAGGCACCTCACACACAGCAGTTCTAATCACCCCTGATTACTCACACACAGCTGTAGCTCGTGAAGACTATTTCCTGGACTATTTATACACCACACTTTCATAGACATTTGCCTCATTCATTTTAAAGTATTTCCTTGTCTTGCTTTCTGTGTTTTGACCGTTGTTTTGTTTATATTGTTTTGCTGCCTCTTCTGATTATTTGCCTGCTTTTCTGACTACACTTTGGATTACTTGTATGCTCCAGTTCACTCCTGTTTTGACTATTGCCTGCCTGAATAAGCTGCACAAGGATCCTCACCTCTGTTGTCCCCGACTACTCGTTACAAAACCACAGTTGTCCAATGAATTTCCTAATTGACTTGTTAACTAGCTAACCTAGTTAAGTCTTTAAACTGCACTTTTAGGCAGCACTTTTAAATACTAGTATCTTTTAAAATAACTAATAAAATAGTATGTACTGTTATGTTTAAAGTTTAGAGAAAAAAATATCTCTGTTAAACAGCACTTGGGAAATATTTGAAAAAGAATTCAAATTTCTAATAATTTTAATTAAGAATTTTATTTAAATACATTTGATGAGTACGCATTTGCATTTTGTATCTAAATACTTTTTGATGTAATTGTGCCCATCTCTGAATGAATGCTTGTATGGTCTGGAAAATAGATGGGGGAATAACTCTGCTGTGGGTATCATTTTCTGGTGAGATGGGGGAATTAATTCAGTAATTCTAACAGTCTATTATTATCTAGCAGTTAAGTTTTTATTCCTTATACACTTGTTATTGTGGTGCATTTTCGATTAGTACACTCAATGGCATCCACTATGGTCAAAAATGACTGTCCCCTCAAATAATGCAGTGGTGTAACAGCAAATTCTGACACAGCTGTAGTGTTTCTTTATAAAACTTAAAAAAAACAAACAGCTTCGTCACCTCTTCTTGCTAGCATCAGCAGGGAAGCAAAAAAAAAACTAACATTGATCTATTGAGGATCATTCCTATAGAGGTTTCTCAGGACCTTTAGCAAGTTTTGTTAAGAACCCTTTCTTTTGATGTTTTGAATTGATTCGTCAGCAAGCTAAAGTTTATTCACCCGAGTGACATGAACCAACTCTTCTAGTTCTAGCAGATACTACATAGCCTACAACAAAGAGCCTTCAAATACAATCTTTAAAATACTGAGAACCACTGGCCCAAACTGTTTTAAATCAGATTCTGCCTTGTGTAAGCTAAAAGTAACCATTGTAAACAAACAGGCCTCTTGAGCATATCCTGAGTGTTCCCAAACTCCAGCATTCACTCTCTGCATACAGACAGCGCTGGCTTTCTAAAGAGCAGCACACATTAAACTTCAAATGATCTCATTCCAACTGAGAATTTGGAGCACGTTTAAATTGGCTCCCATTATCAGAGTGACTCATTTCTTGTACGGGCTACGCAAAGTCATTACTAGAATTCTCAGCATAGTGTCAACCCAAATTGGCTGGCTAAATGTACCCAGTTCCACTTGAAAATAGATATGGTAATTTATATTTAACCCTTGTGTGGTTTTAGAATTCTGCAGATTTAGTTTGTCCCAAGGGTCACAAATGGCCTGTCTTTACTAAACGTCTAAAATAAAACAGCACAATTTAATTTCAATCCTCAAATACATTTTGCATGTAAAACACACTCATTCACAGTTTGTGATAAATGATGTCTAGATTTTCCCAGTGCTTAATCAGTGGGCACTACTCTTATTTGACTAAAGTAAAGGTTTATATTTTCTTATGGTAAATGTACCTGCATATGTGTTAAAAGTGTGTACATGTATGTGCTAATGTGTGCCTGTAGGTTTTGTGGTGTAAAAATAGTTTTATACTTAGCACCTATACCTAAGACACATGTTGTACCCTCTGTGTAGGGCCTTCACAAAAACATAAAACCAGAATTCTTTTTCCTAATGTTTGGGTCATTTTAGAAAAATCATCAAACTTTTTTAACTTCTGTTAAAATGGTCACATGTCAATTGCAACCCGTAAGTCAATAGGATGGTTCAATTATATATTTATTTATATATACTTCATATTGTCACATTTTAAAACAGATAAGATAGTATTTGGTGTTAAAAGGGATGCAGTCTACATTTGGTAATGCTATCTATAAGAATTATGAGTAATATTCTCTTCACAAGTAATGCGCCAATGTATTCAAACAATCATATGAGTTGGTCCTTGACAAGTTATTAAAGATAAGGACTATGAGTAGTCCCTCAGGATTCTAGTGTCATCCTTTATACTAATGATTTCCTGGAGAGAGAAACTTGTTCAGCATAGAATTCATCTTGGCCGAGCTATGCTTTGTTTGATCGACATCCTCTTTGTTCAAAAGAGTTTGCATTTGTCATCCTCCAGCAGCACAGGTAATGATCACACTGCATGATAATCATATCCACTGTCACTCTAAAATGCATGACATATTAAACATTGCTGCATTTTTCTTTCTTCTCAGACTTTTCTCCCATTGACAATAGACTGTGATTACATGCTCCATGAAGGATGGATATTAGCTTGAGCTGCTATTGGTAATTATTAACACCTGTGCTCAATCAATTCCTTTCTCTTGTCTTTTTATTTTTTTACATGAACACATCAGTGGTTCCAAATCTGGTGGATATTGTATCATTGTGCCCAGATGTAACCAAACCATGCAGGGTGAAACAGCTTACACTTACACCAAGTCTGATTTTCAGATTCTTAATGTTGCACCTAAAAACTGAAAAGTTTCTTCACATTGTCAAAATGATCACAGTTAACATATATCTAAAATTACTTAAAAAAATTAAATAATAAAATCTGTTGCTGAACATAATAGAGTCAGAAAATGGCAATTTCATCATTTCAATGTTTGGTGTAGGATAATGCTGCTTCTTACTTTCATCCACACACCTTTTTTTATGGGATGGGAGATTACCAATACAGGCAGTGTGGCATAAAGCTTTATATGCACTTTATCTCCTGAAACAGATAAATAATAATTCTACAAGCTGTAGCATTTGCTCAGCTAAACAGCTTGAAACAACAGAAAATATACCTTTTGCAATCATCTAGCCAGCAAAAACCTCCGAACACCAACTTGACATGGTTGTTACAATGTTAAATCAGTAGGTGACAAAAATCGTTATCAGGAATTCATTAATCTAAAATGTGTTCAATTATTTGTTCAATTAAAGGGTACAATATGTATTTTTTTTTATTTAAATATCTACAAAAAACACTCAAATATTGTTTTATATTTTGTTGACTTATGTACTTACATTATCCAAAATGTTTCAACGAATGGTTAAAATCCAGAGAAGTAAGCACTTTTAACTAATGACACTGTGCCGCCATGCTAATGACATCATACACTCTTTATTTCCAGTTTGGTTTAAATAGAAAACAGGGAAACACCAAAGATGCTCTAATATGTTGTGTGTTTTATTAGAGTGGACAAAGCATCATTATGCCAGAACCTTAAAATGTATTTAGTATGCAAACAGCGCTGCTTCTTTCCCACATTATCACAAGCAGAAAAACCCGAAGTGGTTGGTTGTGTCATAATAAAAGCTCCTCTGCTTTTGAACCACTTCACGTTTGTCTCTCATCAGCAATTGCTTGAGTGACAGTGATGCAACATATGTCAGTTGTTCACATGACAAGGACAACATGATGGATGTAGTAAATCCATGTTTTCATTGACGGGATATATAATACTTTTTTAACAGCTGCAAAATAGTTATTTATTCAAAAGAGGTATTCACACAGAGTGGGTTTTCAGGCGCAGCCAAGGATTGTGCTTGAAGGAGAGACACCAAATCTCTCAACAATGAACTGATCAGTTCAAAAACACTGAATCATTCAGGAAAGAAATGGACTGTCCTTAAGAGTGAGTCATTGGAACTTTCATTCAGCTGATTCATTCAAAACACAGATTCATTCAGAAATGAAACAAGGACGTCCTTGAAAGTGAGTCATTGAGTTTGTCCTTTCATTTGCCATCTCTCTTTAAAACACATTCATTTTGGGACAAAACAAATGTCTGTCTTGAAGAGTGAGTCATGGAATCTGTCATTCAAACCAAACAAGTGACTGCCATTTTGAAAGAGTCATTAATTAATTCCCTCAAGCGGTTCATTCATAAACACTAATGCCTTCAATAACAAAACACTATGTGTCCTGTTCAGAGGAAGGAATTTCAGAAAGCAGATTTTGCGACTTGTTCGGGTAAGTTAAGGATGATAATACTTTATTTATATACTCTCTGTTCCAAAGACTAAGGTAAATTCCATGGTATGCAGCAGCCAAACCAACTTTTTCTCAGAATAGGTTTTATTCTAGGGCTAGTTATGTATGTAGGTTATGTAATTGATCATGCACAGCCAGACGGTTGTTCTCACACAATAAAGGCAGACAGGCTCATCAGCTTATAAGACTATAGGGCTTTATTTTGTGAAATCAACCAGCTAGGTTTACATTATCCCACGCATTACACAGCTTCTTGCCACAAGTAAACAGTTAGACAAAAAACATTGATGAAATAATTTACCAACACCTTAATTAAACATAATGCTTGTAGAAAGGAAAGCGGCTGAATGCAGCCATCACTAACCTACATATTATTCAGTTACAAGATGGAGACAAACAGTCAAGAACAGCTGCATGACAAATAAGCACATAAACATGAATCAATATACTCAATAAATGTCAAGATGATTCATAGTATCCGAATAAGCCTGTGTTATTAGCTTTACTGGTTACTATTGGGAATTAACATACCTTGGAATGTTGTGATCAGAATCGAGTATTCATAGAGACATGTAATAAACAAAATGAATGTATTGTGACACCATGATCTGGTACTCTGCTGAGTAATGCTATGTTACCAAGATTGGCTGAAGCAATATCACACTAACAAACTAACAATGTTTTAATTTTTTTTACACACTGCTCAAATATTAGCACATTTAGAAAACTGCTACAATTACAAAAGCTAAAATTTTGAATTACCTCACCAGAAAATACAACAAAATAAGCACATATTTTCCATGAACAAAAACAGCATGCCAACAATGCTGCATAGTAAGTAATACAGAACAAAGCCTCACACTTGACGCTTACATGACAGCTATGACTCATCATCCTCATGCAGACACAGTCTAAACCCCCCCTCCCGCCCCTTCAACACACACACACACACACACACACACACACACACACACACACACAGGAACTCTACAGCGATGTATGTATACACTCAGACTCAGCGTTATTGTGAGGAGTTTGCTCAATGATTTGGCTCTAAACTAACACATTTGTTCAGTATTTGGTCATGGTGTGGAAATCAGACACAGAAATCCTCCGTGGCCTACTCTGTCCCAGTACAGCTGCTGTGAGACTCTGCTCCAAATTAACAGCTGAACACAGCCACATTATACGACGTCCCATAGTTTTACTGGGCCGTTTTCATTTGTAAGGTTAAGTGACTCATAATGTTTACAGTAACTTTCTGTTCATTCCATTGATGAAAATGTTCAGTGGCGCTTTAAAAAATATATAAATGAAAAAAAGGTCTTGTTTGTTTGGAGTTTTAAAACCTTGTTATGTTTTATTTTCATCATAATTTCAGTTAGTTAACATTCTCTTTCATCCTAATGGTCGAAGCCACTTATCCGCAGAAAAAGAGGCATGCATAATTAATGGTATAATAATCAATAAAAAGATTAGGTTATTAATGCTGCTCTATACATAATCTATAATTGCTTCTTTTTTTTTCACTCTCATAGAAAACGGCCTGAGAAGTTAACACCCTTTCTTGATTATCCCCTTAGATGAGTTCTCAAGACTAAGTGCCAGGTGCTGTACCATATCCAGACAAGCTGCAGTTTCCCTGCCAACAGTGGGCAAGAGAATAATTAACTCTGCGTCCCAATTAGAGAGACACAATCCTGGGAGAGCACTGAAAGACGTGAACCAAATAAGGTAGAGTATACTCAACAGGAGCAGCCCGAAAGGCCTGGATAAATACATTAGAATGAGAAAGGAATCAGATAAAAGGCATTGTAAAGAATGGAGGGCAAGAGGGACACAAACCTTAGGCAAATGAAAAGAGGCTGATGGGATAACAGCTCGCCAGTAATGACCATTTCATTTATTTCTGCTCTCGGTTTCGCTTTCAAAGAGCTCTGCGGTTATGATAAGAGCTTGCGTAATCTGATATATACTGTATTATATACTGCAAAGCCTACTAGAAATGTACTAAGTAAAAGAGTAGACATTATCATACAAAGAAAAAAAATCATCTAGCATATTTAATTTAGCTGCAGAAGACAGTATAATGTGCTTGTGTACAGCTACTTTTAGCATATGTTTACATATTTAGTCATTAAATCCTCCCTTCAGTCATTGAATTCCAAAACATTGATCATTTCAGGAATGACACATCAGTATGTGTTACGTTGAATTTGTTTAGAACTATTTTCATTGGCCAAATGTAGAAAAAAACATTCAAAAATGAATGTTAAAAGTTTCATTAAAGTATGTAAATTGTTACTTAGTATTACCTTGTTGTTCATGTAATTGTTGTATAAATCCCAATTTCACTCGTTTGCGTGATATGCTTAACCAACCATTTAAACATGGATTTGATGGTTTTCAGAGTCTGTTCAGGGAAGTTTTTTTACATTAGATATTCAAATCAAGTTTAATCAAATTTTGTTTAAAAAATTGTAATACCTTTTGGCAATCTGACCAAATGATAAGTTGATGTAAGTAATGTAAGTAATGACAAAGTCACACTAAACATAAAATTATAAGTCGAACACATTGAATAATTTTTTGCAACACTCACTCAGCTATATTAGCTATATTATATTAGCTTATATATGTTACTTTGATTTAGCTTGCTTTGACTTCATTGATTATATATATTTGTACAAGCGTGCGTGCGTGTGTGCGTGCGTGTGTGTGTGTTTGTAAAAAGTTTGATTCTACAAAGTATTTCTAGCTTATTTAACTGTTATGTAAAAGCAAGGTCTCACTCGCAATCATCTTCTTGGTCCAAATTATGCAAGAAATGGTATACTATTAATGCTTTCAAACAATAATTTTATGGTTCTGAGACTTTTGTTTTACATATGTTATTCTATGTAAGCTCTTACATGCAAACGTGCTTTGGTAAATAATATTTATAACATAAATTAAAAAAATAAAATAAAATGAACAAACTGCAATAAATTGCCTCCTTGCATGTTTTCGTCTTTAAGATGTCATCTTATGATATCAATTAAAAAGTAAATATGCTCTTTTAATTCAACTCTAAGGTGACTAAAAAAAATCAGTTTGACAAAATAATAAAAAAAAAAACTTTATCACACTGGACTTTGCATAGTAGAAATTTATTTTACCAATAGTCTACAGCATAAGAAAGAGTGGCTTGTTGTTATCCTGTTCCAACGTACCCAGTAAGTATACTGTATTTCTCAGTTGAGAAATAATACACATTGACCTTTTGGAAACACTTTTATTTTATTCCCCCTCTAAATAAATCGTCCAAATGAACACATAACAAATAAAAGCGTCGGTGTAAAAGGAAATTTAGCCTGATTTAGGCAAACGCCCAATTAATGTTACTGTGAGAGGGAAGACAGAATTAATTATGTAGCAACTAATCATGGATTCTATTGGCAAAAAAATCTGCTTGTGTGTTATTTATTATTGAAGGCCTCTGGGGTGGCCTGCTTTAATAGGGAGAATTGTCTATCTTGATTTAGTAAGATACTTTCTTTCTTTTTTCTTTTTTCTTTTTTGAAATGTATAAAGGTGAACGCAAAATCCAATTAACATTAAATCTCATCCTTGTTGTGAGATGTTTAATGGGTTAGAAAAACCGCATTGAAAAGGACTCAATTTATTATCCCATGAGCACAAAGGAAAGATGGTTAATTGCACCTTCAGTAATGTTTAAATATGCTGTATGTGATTCCAGCACTCGGATTACTGTTAACAATAGCTTGAGTATTAGTTAAGCATGTCATTGGTTTTTTAAGATAGAGGAAATGAACTAATTTACCAAGTTAATTTGTTTAATTTGTTGCAAGCTCTTGCCGCATTGCCCTCCAAGGAAATACTAAACCGCAAATACTCTAAAAAAATGCTGTATAACGTCTCTTTAAACTGCAAAGAACATTGCTTACCTGTCAGCTACAATGTATTAGTTCAATCTATTACATAAGGGCCCTCAAATGGCTCTTTATTAAAACAGCTTCTTATGAATATGAGTTAATGAATCCAACTACATCATAATACAACCAAAGACAGAATACAAAATCACTGAATTTTAATTTTAACCCTTTCATGCAAGAAGATTTTTTTTCTTTAATATGATGCTAAAATCGAAATACATTTTCTTTTTTTTCTTCTTCTTTTTTTTAATAAAAAAATTATTGAAGTCTCCACGTATGTGGACACCACGAAACAAAGGCATAATATGGAACATAAAGCCACAACTGACAATATGAGCCGTGTCTCATTTCAGAGGCTGCATCCTCCAAAGGATGCATTCGAAGTGCGCTGCGTCATCGCAGCACGACAAAGGCTGTCTCATTTCAAAAAAATTCGAAGGCTCCTTCAAGTGTAGCCTCCAAATGCGTCCTTCGTTTCCCAGGTAATAAAGGACACAACCGATGGATCCTTCGCAGCCTCGAACATCCCAAGATTCATTGCATGCTGATAACGGCAGGACGTTTTTAAAAGGAAACTCCGGATTAAATGTATGAATTAGGTTTCATTTTACTTGGATATTTAAACACATGTTAAATGTATGTAATGTCTTACTAAAAAGTGAATTTATAGACAGTTTACATTTTTATGTGTACAGGTATGGATCAAAAGGAAATATATTTCTAGCTTTTGTAAACCTTGTTTTGCCCTCAGGTCGCTTAAAATAAGTTTTTTAATCACTTTGAAAAATAAGTCATTACAAATTGTATTACTGCTCATTAACAGCAGCCGTGACGGTTGCCTTTTGACGACATCTGTCCTCTGTAGGCTAGATCGTCTCATTTCAAAACGCTCGATTCGGCCTGTGTGGACTTCGAAGGATTCACCTTTGAAGTCTGCATCCTTCAGAGGATGCAGCCTCTGAAATGAGACACAGCTATGGACTTTTGTTGTTGTTGTTTAAATGCCATGCTATTTATATCAGCTCATTTATTAAGAACAATTGTATTACAATATAATAACAATAACAACCTTTACTGCTGACTGTAACAGTTTTATTATTATAATCTCCTCTTCATCAATGACTTCCATAGCTTTTTCTCCCACTAAAAATGTCCGTGGCTGGCAACATTTTTCTAAATATCTTATATAATTTTCTGTCTTCAATAGAAAAACAATGACACTCATAAAGGCTTGGAATCACTTGAAGATGAGTAAATAGTGAGTAAACTTCATTTGTGCTGAACTGTCCCTTTAACCTGGCACCGTTTGCAGGATTCAGGCTTGTTTTGACAGATCTTTACACTGGCCTGAAGGATTGAGGTGACAGACCTCTTTTTACCTTATATTATCTGGCTCACACCTGCATGCAGCTGCAGTTTGGCCTCTTACATCTCTGTTGTCAGCATGTAATGTGATATAAGCTGGGCAGTTTGCAGCAGAACACGAGATTGGTAAGCCCATGGCAGACAGAAAGTCGATATCTAAACAGCAGTCAAGCTTTGACCAGTCACAAAACCACCAACTTGGAATGAGAAGACAACATTGGAATTAGGACACAAGAAAACAATTTAACATGGCATTTTTATTCAAATTCAGTTAATTACAAACAATGCTATGCTAGGTCCTCAACGAATCAAGCTGTTGTTTTCTATTCTTATTCAGCTCATCAGCCCATTGTGATTTAGAGGAAAGCAGCACATGTTCTGACTCATTTCGATCACCTCTCATCAATTCACTGAGACAGACGCTCACACAGCCATTGTATAAGTCATCAGTGAAATCAGTGGCATTTATTATTTTTTGGATTGTATCCCTGCTGATTTCCATGATAGCGCAGCTGTGCTGGTTTTTGTTCTTTTTGGTTGTGCTTTTGGCCTGAGCGAAATATAAAACAATCGATTCAGACCACCGCTGGAGCATTGGAAAGGCTGCTTCTCTCTGGATAGCCCTTAAACTGAACAACCTGAAAACACTGAAAATTGACCCAGCCAATTAATCCAAATAACGCCAATTTGTCATTGCTAGTTTGTTTCAATGTTTTTTTTGTGTTCCACATAGGCTGTCAATGTATTAGTGGTGGGGAATTTTCAGTGAGTCTTTAAGCAAATTGATTATTAATCTGGTTCAATCAAACACACTATGGTAGTCTTCAATTATAGTCAGATTTTGTTAAATAAATGAATTGACATTAAAAAAGAATAAAGGTTTTGCTAACAAGAAAACTAAATTCATGTTTTAGTAAATCATATTTATTACATAGGTGAAATTGCTGAGATGCCATCATCATCATTACTCAATATGTACATTCATATTTTGAGATATTGAACATACATAAAAAATTGTATTTTATCACATAATATTAATTTTGTAATAAAATGTGCAATCGTGCCAATCGTGCGTTATTAAGTCATAATTATGAGAAATTCATTCATTCATTTTCTTTTCGGCTTAGTCCTTTTATTAATCTGGGGTCACCACAGCGGAATGAACCGCCAATTTATCCAGCATATGTTTTACGCAGCGGATGCCCTTCCAGCTGCAATCCATCACTGGGAAACATCCATACACACTCATAAACTACGGACAATTTAGCTTTACCCAATTCACTTGTACCGCATGTCTTTGGAATTGTGGGGGAAACCGGAGCACCCGGAGGAAACCCACGCAAACACGGGGAGAACATGCAAACTCCACACAGAAATACCAACTGACCCAGCGACCTTGTTGCTGTGAGGCGATTGTGCTACTCACTGCACCACCGTGCTGCTAATTATGAGAAACAATAATAAACAATAAGAAATTATTATTTGTATTATGCTTTAAGATGTATCAAAGATTGGTTTATGTAATAACTAACTTTTTTCACAATTATGGCTTAGTAATTTATATGACTTTTTGACAATTTTTTTATTTTCAAAACTTTGACTTTTCCTCTTATAATAATTATAATAATAATTTGTCAAATCATTTATTTATCTTAGATAGTAAAGGCTTATAGTGAGAGTAAACTCCTTATATGTGTAAATTAATTATTTTCATAGTCAGTCATATGCAGACAGTTCTATTTGGCACCATTCTGAAGTCGCTTTTATGTTTACTTCATTCTTTAAAATTATTTTTTTTGTCAAATAACTGTATTCAACAACTCCGAGAATACTGCTTGAAATTTATTTTCTTTTGAAAATATTTGTATCTGTCTTTGTCATTTATAACCACAAAACAAAAATAAGGGAAAAGTAATCATTTTTCTTCCACTTTAAAAAAAAAACAGGAAGGTAATATCTTCTTTTAAGAAAAAATACAGCTCCCTTACTCTAGACAATAACCAGTCTCTTTATGCTCAGCTCTGAAACTACATTTCCAAAACAAGTCCAGTTTTCACAGCTCAAAAGGGACTCCAACAGAAAAAGTATAAATTAAACATAAACCACCTACAGACTAATGCAATTGAGAAAACGTCCTCTCCACCATCGACCCAGCTTGTCTAGAATTCACCTGCAGTGCATCCTCATCCTCTTCATTTAGTCAAGCCTTAGTCTATTGATATCATCATTTCTCTCACTTCACCAGAGGCTCTCCAGAATCATAATTATGACAGCACTCCAGCTCGGCCTCAGAACGTGCTTCCGAATGCCATAAGTAATAGATCCTTTATACTCCAGCGCAGCCAATCAGATGGCATAAAAGTGCCAGTTCCTCCAGGTTCCCGCTCACCTCTGCAGACAAACATTTATGGGTTTGAGACGAAGCCTTGAGGAGCGCCACAACTAAGACAAGTCTTAAAGATGGACTCCATTTGAGTGGGTTTTATTTAGTAGACCTAAAGGCTCGGAGGCAACAGCTGTTCCCCCAGCTAACTGTGACTAATGTAGCAAAGCTGTGGATGTGGAAGCAAGGAATGCAAAGCTCTATACCTTCTGTTGTGATAATCCTACAGCAATGCTACAGTGCAGCGACTGATGATTCTCGCTGGCTGAAGAAAAGCCAGGATGCAATGCGTATTGACACTGACATAAATCCACCCAACCTATTCCCACACATTTACATATTTCTGCATTTTTTATGGATCATGTCATGTTGCTGCCTGGGTCCGTGGGTTAGTATTTGACCATATACGCCTATGTAGGTCAGTGAAGGAGTAGACGAGTTCCCATGGTAATGGAGCTGTGTAAATTTAGTCATCGACCTACGTTCGCCTTTCTCTCCGCCACTAGCATTGAACTCTGGCTCTCAATCATCATTTTTGAGGAAGAACTGTGTGTCACCATTGATGAGGTGTTATCAACACAGCGGTGTAGGTAATATCAATAAAGATTATTCTGAAGCCAGAGGTGGTATTTGTGGAACTCTGCACACGTGGCCTATGGAGATGTGGTTGTGTTTCTGACCCTGCACGTTTCTGGGTCAGCGCGCAGTTATCTGTGTAGTTCTGGCATGTGTGATAGCACAGAACAGTGTCCTGCAGAGCCTCGGATAGTGTAGGCGGATCATTTCTTACTCTGGCTAAATATCCGAGTTGAATCATGACCTCCAAGTCTGACCCAAATGCAACAAGCAACACATTAGTAAGATCTGAAGCCTTATGCTCTTACGCAACCCCATCATTAGAAAGCGAGACTGAACTGTGAAAGATATTACTGAGAGAAAGCGGCTGAAATTAAATCTAATATCTGTAAGGCAAAGAATCCTTTTAGTCATTTGATTTGCCTCTCTTACTTAAACTCAAAGAATATGATAGCTTCTGCAAGATAAATGTCGTTTAAATCACATTAGAGTGGAAACAACAGAGAATTTTTCTTTATTTTTTATTCAGCTGGGGGTATGGGTTGTAGCACCTGTATGGTTTCTTGCAATGCTGATAATGTTTGGAACGGGGCAGCTGAGATTGCTTTTCTTATAAGGAGATAACACCAAGACCTTGCTGAAGGCTATGGTATGTTAAATCCAATTTTCGAACTGGGGGAAGCTAATGGATTGTATGAAAAACAAAGGAAGACAATCATTTTGGGATTAGAGAGCCTCCTGACAGTTGCACAAATACATCTATATAAATCATTTCATTCAACACACATACGAAGAATCACAAACACCCCCCCACCCCCACCACCAAAAAAAAGCTTATGAAGGCGCAAACAATCAGCGAATGCAGACTTCTGCCAAGTTTCCACTGGCAGGGCGACAGATACCAGTGAGTTAACAAAGATCAGCAGGTTTTAAGGATGGAAGCAAACATATCACGCTGGGAGATTTGAGCAGGTGCCTTCGGAGGTTAAGCTGATTAACACTGTCCTGAGATGTTGGTTTTGTCACAGGTCCAGAATAGGAACTAAATCAACAATCTGATTTTTGCAAATCAATCATCCAGAAAAAGCTTTTAAGCTTAGACATAATGTGAAGTTAGTGAAGAACACATGGAAGCCCATTTCCACCATTTGTGACTTTTATTTTTCTTACAAGTCAGACGTATTAGCTTATGATTGGGAGAAATAAGCTAGTTAACGTCTTGCAAATCTTTTTTTTCCTAATTATTTTGAGTTTAGATTTAGAACCTATGATAAAATAACTTAGTTTAGACAAAAGTTTAGACAAAATGTATTGTTAGTGGCAATTTTTTTTTATTTCTGTCCCATTTCTGATTTAAACAATTTAAAGGTAATGCTGCAGTTCTGAAAAAAAGACAAATTCTGAACCTTTTGATGTTTATTATTGTACATTTATAACCTACAATTGTAGAAAAAACAAGTATGAATTGCAATATGTAAACTCATAATTGCAAGTTAATTTAACTATAATTATAAATATACAAACTTGCAATTCTATGCCCAAGTTGAGAAACCTTGCAACTGCAAGAAAACAGTCACAATTAGCTTTTTTATTTTAATTCATTTTGAAAACTATGGGATTAGATTTGTGCTAAATTCATTCATTCACTCATTTTCCTTCGGCTTAGTCCCTTTATTCATCAGGGGTCACCACAGTGGAATGAACCGCCAACATATCCAGCATATGTTTTACACAACGGATGCCCTTCCAGCTGCAGCCCAGTACTGGGAAACATCCATGTGCTTCCTCAAGTGTTTTCATTTTCACTTTTCAAGTTTTTATTTCTGCTTCACAAATTAATTTTCATCATTCTGACACAAACCGCAAGGGTGGGCTTAACAGTGGTCAACTCTTTTACATGCAAATCATATAAACCACAAAAACATGCTGGAAAATATTCCTCCTGGTGGTGATGTTAATCATTCATTCATTTTCTTAGTCCCTTTATTAATCTGGGGTCACCACAGCGGAATGAACCGCTAACTTATCCAGCATATGTTTTACGCAGCGGATGCCCTTCCAGCTGCAACCCATCACTGGGAAACACCCATACACACTCATTCACACACATACACTACGGACAATTTTAACTTACCCAATTCACCTATAGCGCATGTCTTTGGACTTGTAGGGGAAACCGGAGCACCCGAGGGAAACCCACGCGAACACGGTGAGCACATGCAAACTCCACACAGAAATGCCAACTGACCCAGCCAAGGCTCGAACCAGCGACCTTCTTGCTGTGAGCCGATTGTGCTACCCACTGCACCACCACGTCACCGATGTTAATCATATACAACCATATACAATTCTTCCAGTGTATTTTTTTTATTATGATAATATTTGTTTTTACAAAAAAATAAAAAATAAAAAAACTTCTTTTGCAAAAAAATCAAATCTCATAGAAAACAAGCTTCCTTTCTTGGAAGAAAGTATGAAAGTTCAACCCTAAACTAGTTGAACTTTCACTATTTCTATAAAAACAAACAAATGTGATTGTATGACTTCCTACTAATTTGCTAAAACAAAATATTTGCAAACTGCTATGAGAGTGTGTTGGATGTTCACTTCAGACTGTAAGTACAAAAAAAGGGAGTCAAACTGTCACAAAGATTTTAACTGGAGACACGACTTTTGAAGTTCCCTTAGGAAGTCATAGGTGAGATATGGCTGTCAAATGATCACCCGAAGGAATATGCCTTATCTGCCAGTCTTTCTTGACAAAATTCTCAGAGACAGCAGCTCCCTGAAATATAAATATGTACTCTGAGTACCTTAAGGGTCGATCTAATCAATAAGCCCACGGGAGCTTTCTGTCACATTAAATTTGAAGCTGGAAGGCTCACACAAAATAAATGGAAGGGAATGAGTCCGATTGGCTTCGCGGGACTTCAGACTTCCCAGAAGAGGAGGGCATTGACAGGCAGTTACCCGTTAATCTAGAGATCCTTGTCAATCACTGTAAGACAACAAATACATCAGTCTTATTAGAACAGCACCAAGAAAGCAGCATGTCCACCAGTGTAAACTTCCGCGTGTGTGTTTGACAGCATAAATCCTGCATAGATGGAAGCTGCTGAGATTTTAAGTTAAAAATGTCTGAACTTCCCTGACTAAAAAGCTGAATTTCCATGAGCTATTATGATTGGAAAAACATGCAACTGTTTTGAATCCCGTAATATTCAAATGTTTTAGCTTGAATATAATTTTGTAGAACTTTAATAGCCACTATGAGAACAGTAATGGATAATTTACCTCAGACTTTGAAAGAAAAAAAAACTGAGGTACTAGCTGTCTGCATGACTGCAAAGTGCTCCCTCTCACATATTTGATAGCTCAAGAGTAGTTTTACAAAATTTACATTTCACATTTGTATGCGGGAATTGGTGTGTGGAGTTAAAAAGACATTGATGTGGAAACAGCCATTGATTTACTTCTGCTGAGGTTGTATCTTAACTAAAACTAGTGGACTTTACTAGAAAAATGCATGAAAAGGAAGTTTCACCTTTTGCAAAAACTTGGTTTAAGGCAACAGGTTTACACAGAATTTTCTAATAGAGTCAACTAGTTTGGGTTAAGAGTGTGAAGTTTATCCACATTACTGTGCAATAGAGTTTTACAATCCAGAACCTGTTGTTTTGGTAGACTGGCGTCAATGTAAGCTATTATTAGACTTAAAAGAAAGTTTTGAATTCTGAAACGTACAGGATGTTTTGTATAGGACAAGGGCTGCTTTTATGTCAAAAGATCAATGGAATTTTGATTTCTCAATTCATGGCCCCTTTAAAATAAGAATGACATTAAAATAACATGAAATGAAAACTTTGGAGTCTAGTCTAGTGGAGGATTAGTTCACTTCAGAAAAAAATCTGATTCTGTCATTTAGTTTTAGGGTCACTGGTTTCAAACCCCTATACTTTTTTTTTTTTACTGAACATAAAAGGAAAGTTTTGAAGTGGCTCTTTCAAAAGGCACTATAAAAGTCCATATGGCATGTTCACTATATGCCAGATTTTCTGAAGCCATTTGATAGCTCTAGCTGGAGAACAGTGTTTATGACACTGACTTGATGTCTGCAACATCAAACCTCTGTAGCTGATTTTCCATTGCCCTTCAAATTGTGCAAACTGAAATTGTAGAATGAAAGACGTAAATTTAGCAAGAACTTCTATACATTGCAAAACATGAGGTAGATTGCAAAATGCTTTACATTCACAGGTCACCTGGCGTATGTTAAAGACACATGATCACCTTTAAAGATATTGCTGCATGTTTATTTGTAGAGTCAAGAGACCTTTTGAACCAATTGCATCAAAAGAATAAAATGTCTTTTAAATGTATAGTACCTCTAATAAATCACATACTTTATCCTCTTAGAAGCACCACATGCATTAATGTAACCAAGTAAAATGGGTTTCCTTGTGATTTTGGATTAATTGTATGGCTGCTTTATATATGTGAACCTACAGATATCTCTCTTTTTGAAACTTACTTTTGAAATAGGAAAAAATTGCGCTTTAGTCACACAATATGAAACGTTGCCATTTTAACTTTTTCCCTGACAGCATTTTTGATGATTTCACCTAAAATTGATGGTTGTCAGAATATTTTTTTTGCTAGCAATATTATGAGCATATTATATATCAAATTAAAGAACCAAGCAGCTACTTTTAATAATAATAATAATAATAATAATAATAATAATAATAGTAATAATAATAATAATAATAATAATGATGATAATAATAATAATAATAATAATAATAATAATAAAATATATTTTATTTTGTCAACATGTATTTGAATGCAGAGGTTTCATCAAAAATACATTTTGACAAAACAAATTTCAATGTAATGCATTTTTTAAGATTGTCATAAAAATTGTCAATGGCAGGGAAAATTAGCCTCTTAATTGACAAGATATATCACCAATGGCAATGAAAGTGTTATTTTAATATCATTATGAACATTTAAATTATACATATAGTTTTGTGAAAATGTAATGGAATATATTATTATTATTATTATTATTATTATTATTATTATTATTATTATTATTATTATTATTATTATTATTATT
>CAIGQW010052771.1:4637543-4649677 GCA_903798125.1 Danio choprae
TTATTATTATTATTATTATTATTATTATTATTATTATTATTATTATTGTTGTTGTTGTTATATATAAGTTATTGTCTATCTCAGGATCCAACACCATGATATATCTAATTCTAATAGTTTCTTAATCTGTAAGATTTTCTGTTAAACATCAAAAATGGCAGCCGATTCATCACACAAAGCTACAGTTGGACTTTTGAAGATGGAATATGCAGGAAAAAAAGTTTTTTTTGACAGTAACTTGACAGTAAACTTGCATGGGAAGAAAATATACTTCAAACACATATTTTCTACTGAAAAGTACTACTTTTGAAAACACAGCATCTTAAAGAGTGGCATATGTGCAAGCTGCAAGTGGCAGGGAAAGCAGGCGCTCCTGTGGACACCACACATCAGTGCTGATTGCAGCTCACAGTGTATTCCTGATTACCCTCCCATGGGCTGACAGTGGCATGACTTTCTGCATGGAACACCTGAGTAGAGTCCCCTACTGGAGCGGAAAGTGGCGTGCGCCAACCTTTCCAAACCCCTGCCAAGGAACACATATGCCTGCCTGTTTGCTCACTAGCCAGAGCTTCAGGCGAAGGGATTGATATCAACACAGAGTTTTAGTTGTATTTCTCACTCTGTTTTTATAGGTCTCCAATGGAGCCTACAGGAAAGTGATTCACAGACAGAAGTGAGCATTCGGTCATACAGAACACATCTCGCCGGAATGCTGCTGTAGAGTTTGGTCAAGAATGATAGGTCACGCTTGAATGAAAGTGGACATATTGTTATACTGTCCTCTAGATATGTCTGCACGGTTGTATTGAACTGTGTACTTATAACTGGATCAAGGAATTTGCACTATGTGCTGGATTTGAACAATCTGAAATTTTAATATGATGGTATATATGCAATGCTGACCTTTAGGAAGTGACTTTAAATGAACTCAATAGTGACTGATGATGTTGTAAGATAAAATCCCACCTTTAAACTAGGTGTTTACACAAACTGCTATTTAAATTAATCAGTTAATCAAATAATATAGCATTTGACATAAAATAATTCCAAATTGCAAACTCTCACCATAAAAGAAGATTTTTTTTATCTTGTCATTCACATTTAACTGACATTTTAATCTTTTAATTGGTAACAATGTGTCTGTGTTAGACAATGTAAGGCATGTCACTTCTATTTGTATTGTACTGTATGTTACATTGGACATAAGAGAAGATGTTGACCATGAATCAATAATTTGTTTCTACAACTTAAATTGATTTGTTTCCTCATTCTGTTAAATCACAACCACATTATACTAATTTGTTTTCATTTAACAGTGGAAGAAATTAATGAAATGTGGCAACAAATTAATCAGTCGTAGGAAAAAATTAACAAGCTGTAGGAACAAAGTATTCATATTCATTTTTTTGTATATCTGTCTTTGTTGTATGGGTATTGCACAGGAAGTGCAACATTTAAAATAAATGTATTATTATTATTATTATTATTATTATTATTATTTATTCATTCATTCATTCATTCATTCATTCATTCATTCATTCATTTTTTTTGGCTTAGTCCCTTTATTAATCTGGGGTCGCCACAGCGAAATAAACCGCCAACTTATTCAGCATATGTTTTACGCAGCTAATGCCCTTCCAGCTGCAACTCATCACTGGGAAACATCCATACAGTCTCATTCACACACATACACTACGGACAATTTAGCTTATCCAATTCACCTATAGCGCATGTCCTTGTACTTGTGGGGGAAACCGGAGCACCCGGAGGAAAACCACACGACCACGGGGAGAACATGCAAACTCCACACAGAAATGGCAACTGACCCAGCCGAGGCTCGAACCAGCGACCTACTTGCTGTGAGGCAAGTTATTATTATTATTATTATTATTATTATTATTATTATTATTATTATTATTATTATTATTATTATTCATTTTATGTTAGTGGGCCTCACAGTGGCGCAGTGGGTAGCACGTTCGCCTCACAGCAAGAAGGTCGCTGGTTCGAGCCTCGGCTGGGTCAGTTGGCGTTTCTGTGTGGAGTTTGCATGTTCTCCCTGTGTTGGCGTGGGTTTCCTCCGGGTGCTCCGGTTTCCCCCACAAGTCCAAAGACATGCGGTACAGGTGAATTGGGTAAGCTAAATTGTCCGTAGTGTATGAATGTGAATGGGTGTGTATGGATGTTTCCCAGAGATGGGTTGCAGCTGGAAGGGCATCCGTAAAACATATGCTGGATAAGTTGGCGGTTCATTCCGCTGTGGCGACCCCAGATTAATAAAGGGACTAAGCCGAAATGAAAATGAATGAATGAATTTTATGTTAGTTTGTTTTATCTGTTTGTATATTTGCCTGGGTTAAAAAAAATACATGCACAAAGAAAAAAAGACATTTTGGTCACACTTTACAATAATGATCCATTAGTTACCTGTAATGTATTTACTAACATGAACTAATAATGAACAATACGTATACAGCATTAATTAATCATAGTTCAACATTTAATAATGCATTATTAAAATCCAAAGTTATGCTTGTTCACATTATGCTTGTTCACATTAGTTAATGCACTGTGAGTTAAAAAGAACTAACATTGAATGATTTTATTTTTATCAATGCAAACAAAGATGAATAAATACTTTAATAAACGTATTGTTCACTGTTAGTTAAAATGAGTAAATACATTATTGGAACCTTATTGTAAAGTGTTATCAATTTGTTTTTAAAATTTTATTTTATGAAAAAAATTATAATAAACACCCTCAGGCTGACTTATTATTTAATTTAAATTCATAAGCTTGAAAATCAGCCTCTGGCTATGTTCTTAGTTTTAAAATCAAACAAACAAAAAAATGTAAACAACTTTTTAATAATAAATATATATTTGTTTTACTTTTAAGCTCTATTTTATACCCTTCTTGTGAAAAGTGCCAGTAGATAAATTGCTGAAATTACAATAGACCCACGTTAGCTGCATACAACTTTTCATTCTGTTACTTTATATGATGAAATCAGAGCAGTGGTGGCAACACAGGTTCAATCCGTAAGCAAGTGTTAGCTCGATGTACTGAGAGCGCCTGAGGAATTTAAATAGATGGCTAAAACAAGACTGGAGTGGACGCTTGACATTTTGCGACTCTAGGGACGTCAGTCTGCAGCATCAGTTCTTTACTCTAAAGGCCAGGATTATTCTTTTGATGTATAGATGTGTCATGGCCATTGCTACATTAACATTATAAGTTATAGACCAATTAGAACACAGTGAAGCCACGGTAAGGCCATTAAAAAGCACATTGTTTCCTAAATCTAATTTTGGACCCAGAAAGAGCTTTTGTTTTGATCGTGATCTGTGTTCTACAGGGTAGCGATGTTACTGTAAATTGCTACTTAGGAAGATAGTAATTTTCATTCACCTTTAAAGCTCCAGCTATGCTAAGCGATACATCTGCACAATTCTGGAGAGAAATAAAGAAGCTTATAGGCTTTACCTAGCAGGGGCCAACCATAGACAGACAGTTTGGCAAATCCCTGCAAATACAACATCTGTGCTAATCAGGCTGCGTTGGAGGTTATGCTGCATTATTGGTCCTATCCATTAGGTTAATAGGATTTACACTGTTCTGTTAGCAGACTCTGTGCTGAGAGCTTTAAACGGTGGCCTGTGTAGAACATTATGGATCGCATTTGCATTACACAAGCCCAGAGTGACTCATGAAATCAAAACCTCTTGATACAAACACCTTCTGCAAATCTCAGGAACTATTACTTTCATTACACTTATTGATTACTTCATTTCAAAGCTTCAGGTTTGAAACCCTATCAGGAATGGATTAAACAAGGCCAAAACACTACTTATCAGTCCTACTTTAAGATGTCTTCTGTATTAAGGCAGATACTGTATATGGTTTTTATGTCACTGTGGAGTTTGTTTAGGTGTGCATTGGCTCTGCTAGACCCAATTTCAGCCCCCTTTTTTCATTTACTATAATAAAGGCTTTTTTTATGTAACATACGTCTCATAATAGGAGTCCTCATAACGTGTCATGCTCAAAATGTGCCCATGGATCATTTATTATAGCATTCTACAGATTCCAATTTTGAGTGGAACCAGAAACAAGCTTCTTTTTTCTGCATGTCTCTTTAAATTCAAATGAGAGGCTGCTTTTACAGCTCTTGTCTTGGCAGATCTGGTGGATGAATGTCTATTGTGCTAATGTGACCATACAGTTCTTCATCATCCAGTGAAGATCAAGTCTCTTATTTACATCTACATGTGGATGATTCTACAATTGACACAAATTATATCAAGTTATTCCTGAAAAAGTATGTTTGTATGTGTATTTAGGGACATTTTTCTTGAACATATTTAGTTTTTTGACTGTCTCCAAATCCTGAATCTTGCATTCAGCTTGATATATATTGGGGGTTTACTCTATTAATAAACAAGTTTAAATAAAAAATAAAAATACAACAGGATATGCCTATGAATATACGGAAAAACGTTTTTTGCATTTGATTTGTCTATCACATCCGAAAAAACTTTCCACATCCAAAAAAAATTTCCTCTACTGTAAATGTTTGGGAAAAAAAACTACTCTGAAGTTTGACCATTTGAGAGTTCAGTCAAAGTACCACTTCTAAGATACTTTCAGTTGGTTTAAATGACTTTTTTCATTTGCTTTTTTTTTTTTTTTTAAATATGACCCCTATCATTTCCGAAAATGACACAAAGGAGAAAGCATAGACTATAAGGACTCTGAAGTGCACACACAGTGTTGCAGATGTAAACCTTACGGTTTAACAGCACAAGGTTTCAACAGTGATCAAATTACAAGTATAATTTAGCTATATTTTGCTTGACAGAAGTATCTTTTAAGTTTAATCAGGAAAAATCTCATTCAAAAGAAACTCATTTTGTGGGGTCAGAGAGTAGATGAAGAAACAGACCGCTTTTTATGAATATTGGAGAAATTACCAGGCAAATGCGGGCTGTGGAACAGTTTTTCTTTGCACATCATTTCATTTCCAAGAGCCTCATTTAATTTTCAAAGCATCAATTTTCTCTACTTTGCCCTCATTTTAATTGACATTTTTTTGCCATCCTTTGTTTCCACTTAAGTGCAATAATGAGGTATTATTAAAATTATACACATAAAACCAAACTTTTTGGCAGAAGCCGACAACAAAAATAGACCTTTCTTACTGACATTCACTTGATAAAGAACAATATTTGCAAAGCAGAAACTGTGAGACCTTTCCTGACACAGCTGATTATTCATGCCTGTCTGACCTTCACGGTGAGGAAATTTAATAAAGCCTATCCAAGAAGCACTTCACTGAAAATGCTGTTAAACACGAACACGAGTACAGTCGAGGTGTAGAAGAAATGAAAGTTTTTAGTTCAGATCGAGGGAGACGAGTTTCTCTACAAACAATGGAATATTTCCTTCCTGTTGACTCTCAGGCTTGAATGTTGATCTTTTGAGCTTCCTCATCACTTGTCATTCAAATGTTCAAGAGGATGCAGTTGGTAACGTGGGTGGTTTTGTCATCTCCACGTACACAGAGAAAAGCCATACACGAGGGGCTGAGCTGCTGGATTGACAGGCGGCACTTAAGCATCCGTGTTCAGCCTGTTTCATGTGCTTTATTCCTACACGTTGAATATTAATAGAAAAAATTTTTTAACTACGACTCAACTCCCACAAACTTTCTCTCAGTTTTTTTTTCTATATCTTCAATTGCCGTCTCCCTCTACAGTACACGAGTAAGTTCAAGGCATTGTTGAAGAATTGAACTCATGAAATGCCAGTATTTGCATTGGATATGAGATCACAGGATTCTTATTCCAAGGCACAAAACTGTCTTTTTTTACCGCATTTATATGCAAGGCCTCTATTGTCCAAACCCCACAAGGCCTGCAAGTTGTTGAATCTAGATTCTACACAGCCCCCTGTGACAATGTCCTTGTTTTCAATGACAGTTTAAATGGTGGAGCGCTTGTCTGATTGTCCAAGGTTAAGATAAGATTGCCAAGGCCAAAGCAACCAGGACGCCTTCGGATCAACCACTAATCGCTCACCTGCAACTAAGCAAAGATTTACAAGTCAACGATTTCAACTAGAAGCAGAAAACCTGTTGATGCGTGTTAGCTGTGATGTCGAATTTTAAAAATGAAAGCATTTAAAATGGGTTTAAAGTGGACGTTTTTGAACTATTATCTTAGTGTAAACTACAGAACTGAAAAAAAACATGATGTTGGATTTGTGAAATGGCAGAATAATGTGCATGTGTACCTCTTGTTTAGTTTACAGGCATATGCAAATAATTGACAAACAAACAAACAAACAAACAAACAAACAAACAAACAAAAAAGTGGAACAAAGGATTAAAACAGAAATACAAAGTGACTTCATCAAGTACACTACTGTCATGTGTACCCTTAGACTTGGGCTACATTTACAAATTTACATTTATACTTTAAATCTGAAAGTTAAGAGTATTATTGAAATCCTGTAGTTTTTGTAAAATTTTACAAGGTTTGTATCTCTACCTTGACATTAGCTGTGACATATTCTACAGACGAAGTGATAGAATCAGTAAAGCAGGTCCTGTGGCCATACAAACACAACATTGCACAGCTAGAAATACCTCTCAGCCAATCAGATTTAAGAATTTTTTAAAAAATATTATTATCTTTTAATTATTAACGTTCATGTATTGAGTAATATAGCTGTTTGTAAAAGGTCAACATTTTTTTTCAATCTAAGTTTAAATGTGCTGTATGTAAATTTTTGACTCTTCTAAAGCTTAAACATACCGTAATATGTTTGCTGATATTTAATAAACATGCTAAGTGAACATTCTTGTTTATCTGAAAAACAATGCTGAGGTCAGTTATTCTGCTTTGAAAATGTCACGTGCCGGAATGTCTGTCTTTGTTATGGTTTTTTTAACTCATCCACTTCCACTTTAGCCAATTATATTTCAACACCCCAGCAACCCTTGTTGGAAAACCAAGTATTTCTTTCATTCATTCAGAAAGGCTCTCAAAGCATGCACCCGTGACCGAAATGCAACCTCTGAAGTTCCACATGAGGTTATTAATTAGGAAATAATATAAATATTAGGAACGTAAACATTAGGTGAGCAGGTTACATTGTAACCCTGTGACCTAACAACACAATAGTTGCAGTGATAAGCAATCTGGCTGTTTGCACCAGACAAAACATGACAGAAATTTAAGTACAGCCATTCAGAAGCACAGAATATGCACTCACTCACAAAAGTATTAACATTATTAAATGTAGATCCTAAATCACTGATATGTGTCGGTTTTGAGTCACAGTTCTAAAATTAAATTTCAAACAGTTTTTTTTATTTCACGATCTGAGGTAAACTATCTGCTGCTGCTTTCAATAGTATGACAATAAATGTCATAAAAAAGGGCATTCAAACTCACATTGTTAGCATTTAACACTGAATAAAGCAGTGTACCTGCGGTGATCATTTTCAGTTTTCTGTTGTTTAGCTGCAAGAAATAGAAGCCATTTTTAATACATGAATTCGAGGTGCTGGTTAGAACAAAGACTCCTTTTATTATGGAAAATATTCCTTCTATCGTGTGCCGTTGCTTTTATATAGAACACGATTTAAATCAGCCTTTAGGTTCGATCGTCAGACTCGCTCCTGTTGGTCTTCAATTGTAGAAGATTTTTATTTTCTAAACCTATGTAAAGACATATTTAATTGTGTGAGGGGAGGGCCATATGAATCTGCCATTATATGTCTTTGAAAACAGGTGATGGGTTAGGCCAAAGGGGTCATAGAAGAGCACGAGAAAGGACTTGGGCATTCAATGAGAACCATCTGTGTCAGAAAAGCATGAAATGTATACAACATATGTTGAAACTGTCATATATGTTTGAAAAGACACATACTGTATGGTATAGGAGGGTCCTGTTTAGATGCTTGAAAACAAACACTAGTAATGATTGCCAAACTTTAACAATATGTGGTAAAATACATTAGAATACATTAGATCTGTACATTATAAGGGCCAACAAGAAGAGGGGACTTTAAATTGGGGTCGTAAAGGAGTAGGAGCAGGCCTGTTGACCCAGGAACCAGCTGTGAAAACACAGAGGTGGGAGGAAGCAAGGATAAAGGATGCAGTAAATTTGAGGGACATCGGATTTGTCCTGGGGAGAGACTGAGATGGGTCTGCTCCAGGCTGTCTCTGCTTTGTTGGAAAATATTCCAATAAAGTATATTCTTCTGATATTCACAACCTCCAGACTAAGTTTGATTCATTAAGAGAAAAGCCGGAAACCACTACACAATCTGGCAACCTGCGCTTGCGTTTGTTTTGATCGAGCAATGCAATACCTAGTTCAACCACTGGGTGTAAAACTTGCATACTGCACCTTCAAATTATGGTACCAAATGAATAAGAAAAAAGTAGTCACATGTTAAATTCTTACTTTCAGTTCAAATCTATTTGAGCTCATAAAAGATCGGCATAAATCCAATTTATGGTTTTCAATGGCTGCCAATGAACAACGTATTTTGACCTTCAAACACTGCCAAAACACCAAACAATCACTGCTGTTGAAGTGTTGGTTTGTGAAAAATTCGATATACTGTACCCCACAGGAAATTATTTCAAATAACCAAGATCTATTGTGAAAGGTGCACATCTGTCAGTATTCTGTATTTCTCCCCATTGTCTTAATCACTGCATGCATTAACACTCGACATGGATTACTGAACTCGACTACATGAACAGGTGTTGGCCCGCCATTATCTGTTAGCATGCGTGACAAGGTTATTCATTCCAGCATATAATAATGAAATTACTTTTATAATAAGTGTTATAAAACCTTACAGCGAGTGACAGACTGGGAGATCTCCTATGCAAGTCTGATAATGTAGGAGCAAGTCATTTCTTCACAGTACTGCTTCCTCCCCACAAATGAATAGAGAAGAATAACATACAACCTGCTAGAGACAGTAAACAAAGCAGCGCCAGCTACAGTATGTGACACTGACAGTTTTTATATCCGTGCTTTATGAGAGGGAATGTCTCATGAATGTCTCAATACTTCATGGTCAAATGTACGCATAAAGCCGACCAAGGATTTGCTTTTGGTTTTGCTGGCCTGATGCATTTTTTCAAATGAAAGTTTAGTCAGGCTCCGTGCAGATGATATGCCGGAATTTCCCTCACTCAGGCAAGACAAACAAAAATACGAATTGAGGATATTGAAGGAATTCCAATTTTTGCAAGGACAAATGTGAAATACATACTGATCATGTACACAAAGACATGTTGTGTATCTTGATGAAAATGTCTCTGTTGGACAGAGCGTTGTGTCTTGTTTATTCAGTTTTGCAGGTCATGAGTTTTTAATTTAAGAGAGTAATGCATTCAGTTATAGTACATGAGATGATCTCAGAGAAGACTGGTTTTGCTGACAAAAGAGGAGTGTTAATTGTAAGTTTATTGTTAGAATAACCCTATTAAATGTTCTGAAATGTGGTTAAATTTCACTTTGAAAGCCATTTTTATGATAGCAAAGTCAAAAAAGTCATAACTAAATAATACATAACTCTCTGTAGCAAACATATTGTATAGTGTATTTTTTTCTTGCCATAGCTTTTTGACAAACCATAATATTCCATTAGCATTATGATATAACATTTTAATATTATATTATATACACATAATCCTGTGAACAATACTATTTAAATGTCAATACTATGTAAATGTCATGTAAACAATACTATTTAAAATGTTTTCATTCATTAATTTTCTTTTCGGCTTAGTCCCTTTATTAATCTGGGGTCGCCACAGCGGAATGAACCGCCAACTTATCCAGCATATGTTTTACGCAGCGGATGCCCTTCCAGCTGCAACCCATCTCTGCGAAACATCCATACACACCCATTCACACTCATACACTACGGACAATTTAGCTTACCCAATTCACCTGTACCGCATGTCTTTGGACTTGTGGGGGAAACCGGAGCACCCGGAGGAAACCCACGCCAACACAGGGAGAGCATGCAAACTCCACACAGAAACGTCAACTGACCCAGCCGAGGCTCGAACCAGCGACCTTCTTGCTGTGAGGCGATTGTGCTACCCACTGCACCACCATTCTGCCCTTTTAAAATGTTTTGAAGAGACAAAAATGCATTTAAAAAATAAAAAATAGTTTCTTTAAAGACAGCATCAAAGAAAAAACATGCAAATTGTTGCAATTAATTTGAACAACAATTATTTTATTTTAACAACAAAAGGAAAATATGTTGGCATATAAACCAGCACCATACCATAGAGGATTGAAGAGAAACACAATACCTGACAACGCTTACAGATTTTAAATGCAGTCTCTTCAGACCACAAACGAAAAAAATGAGCCAGATGACTTTGTATTATCACATTCAAATTCAGAAGAGCTTTTCCCAAAGCACAGAACAGTTCGAATCTCCAGACAGCCACAAGAACAGCTGGTCTTCTTCTGTTGTGCATGTAAATTGCATTTCCATTATGGTTAATCAAGATGTTAACGCTTCAATCCCAGCATCCAGCAAGACCTTATTGAGAGAAAAAGCACAGCAGTGGGCTATTCTTCATTCAGCTCACATTACTGTGATATATTGACTCTCCATATAGAGTCAAATTTCAGATGGTCTGCTTTTTAGGATGAGCCAGACCATAACAAAACATGTGCCAAGATGTAAACTGCTGTAGATTATGCAGAGTTCATGTCGTAATAGCAGTACGCAGAATGTGCCGACGAAAGCTTTTAAAAGTCTCACTCAGCATCTAAAGGAGACTAGACTGTAAATGAGGGTTAAAAAGTAAGGCAACATTTTAAATGGCTTTTCCACAGCTCAATTCATCTGCTTAATTATTTAAATGTACCAAAAATAAAGAGGCCATGATCAGTGTAGCAATCAGTGTAGCAATAACCTGTTTAGATTAAGGTTAAATTATCAATTAAAGTGCCTCCAATTATGCTATTTAAAAAGTTTCAAATTTTGTCTACAACAGGTGTCTATTCAACATCAAAAACTATTTGAATTTTCTCAAAATACAGTGTACATTGTAACATAAGTTAAGGCCTTCTCTATCTGTGCTTGAAATAATTCATTCAGCCATTTGTTCACTCTAAACTCCGCCTTTCTGAGAGTTCACTCTGCTCTCATTGGTCAGATGGCCCAGTCTGTTATGATTGGTTTATTGCTTACATAATGTCAGAAATAAAACACCCATTACCATATCTGAACTTCATAAACGCTTTATAGGAACTTTAATTGTTTTTTTTAAGTGCTAACAGTTGTTGACTTCAATTCAATATATATTTTTATCATTGTAATGAATGGTAAAAAACTCACCTACATGGCGGGTAGGTAAGTTAAAAGCATTTTTTCCTTTTGGGTGAACTATCCATTTAAACTTTTAAAACAATCATATGAACATTCAAAATACAATTCAATTCAGACAATTAAAGAATATATATATACACAGTGGCGCAGTGGGTAGCACGTTCGCTTCACAGCAAGAAGGCAGCTGGTTCGAGCCTCAGCTGGGTCAGTTGGCGTTTCTGTGTGGAGTTTGCATGTTCTCCCCGTGTTGGCGTGGGTTTCCTCCGGGTGCTCCGGTTTCCCCCACAAGTCCAAAGACATGCGGTACAGGTGAATTGGGTAGACTAAATTGTCCGTAGTGCATGAATGTGAATGGGTGTGTATGGATGTTTCCCAGAGATGGGTTGCCGCTGGAAGGGCATCCGCTGCGTAAAACATATGCTGGATAAGTTGGCGGTTCATTCCGCTGTGGCGACCCCAGATTAATAAAGGGACTAAGCCGAAATGAAAATGAATGAATGAATGAATAATATAATGCATCATTTACTATATCTAAGAATTGTTTGTACAGTGTAAAAATGTTTTCGAGAGTGAGGGAGAAACAGATTTAAACTCACGAGAGATGCCCTGCATCATGAGTGGCACAAATGATAATTCGATGCGAACATCACAGCCTTGAAAACTGTGATTATGGGTTTGTTTAGCCTGCAGGTGTGTGTGTGTGTGTGTGTGTGTGTGTGTGTGTGTGTGTGTGTG
>CAIGQW010052771.1:4650077-4678514 GCA_903798125.1 Danio choprae
TGTGTGTGTGTGTGTGTGTGTGTGTGTGTGTGTGTGTGTGTGTGTGTGTGTACTGGTTAAGCTCACTGACGCATGCAGTAAAGCAGAGTGCACTCCGGGAATGTCCAAAAACTTAAAAATACTGCTTTATCTGATGGAGACAAGGATGCATTCAGACAGGTTTGAATCTAATATTCGTATTACATCCTGTCAGAATATATTTTTCAATCTGGTGTTTTCCTTTTTTAGATGAAAGCATAGGGTATGACAGTGATAAACTAATTACGGCCCCTAAAATGAATAGCCACAAAACAGAAACTACACTGCTGCTGAAACATTGTAAATTGTAAATGTGCACACTATATAATGTATCCCACAAGATAAATTTAATTATAATTTTACTCTACTTACTTTTAACAATTTCCACAGACTAATCAAATGATTAAAATATATTTCTACTGTATGCAATCAATGTTGCTTTAACTTTAGTCACATTTAAAATGGGTCTTACCATTGACATTTTGTTGTAGCCATCTAAGGGTGAATGCTTTTATTTGTTTCAGTTGAATTGAATGTGCTTTAATAGTTGATTTGATATTTTTGGTATAGGTTTTGGTTGAACTCATTGTTCTACTGTAGCTAATTTAATTTTAGATATATTTTTGATCAGTGATTGCTTTCTTTCTTTCTTTTTTTTTACTGAATTTAATAAGTAAACTTTGCTGCAAAATATACAATGTAATGCATATATGTGACCATGGACCACAAAACCAATATTAAGTGTCAGTTTTCTGAAACTGAGATTTATACATCACCTGAAAGCTGAATAAATAAACCTTCTGTTGATGTATATTTTTGTATATTGTATACTGTATACTGTAAGTATTTGTATATTTACAGTATTTGGCCGAGATACTATTGAACTATTGAAAATGTGGAATCTGAGGGTTAAATTAAAAATAATGAGAAAAATCATCTTTAAAGTTATTTATATACTTAGTTTAGCAATGCATATTACTAATAAAATGTACATATGTATTGAAATTCATCAAATATCTCCACTGAAAACAATTTTTATTTAATATTCCAATGATGTTTGGCATAAAAGTAAAATCAATAATTTTTACTTGCACAATGTATTTTAGTCTATTGCCAAAAATATACTCATGCAACATAAGACTTTAGTTTTGTGGTCCAGGACCACATTTATGTACCTAATTGAATATAACAAATAAATAAATAAATAAATAAATAAATAAATAAATAAATAAATAAATAAATAAATATAATCTAGCCTACAGTATGCTCTTGTCTGTAAGAGATTTGGCATTTGACTGACAGAATAAAAAGTAATCAGTAACACCAATCATTGTACCTCTACTCAGAAACAAAAACTAGAGTCAATAAATATTAGATGTTAAAGTTAGATGTTTAGATGTGATGGTATGGTGCCTGGAAGCCAGTCTGAGACCAGCCTTCATACAAGAGCGCCTGACTGACTGAGCAGCTGCCGTCTGTTTCCAGCAAACCTGGATCTGTGCTGCCCTGGGCCCAGAATAAAGCGCACACCTGATTCATGGCATCTCTTCCCACACCTGCAGGCAATCTTCTGACAGCCTAACTAGGCCACAGCAACAGATTGAGCCGTACCCCACAACCTCTTGTCATTTCATAATAATAAGTGCTGCTCAGCTTGGCAGAGCTCTAAACAAATCTTCCCTCCTTACAAGCCCATGCCTATTTTGTTTTAAGGTTACGTATTTGTATGCAATCCATACACATACTTTGGATTCATGAGAGAACTCACATTATATTGAGGTTCAACACTACCGTAGCTTATAAGAGCTATAGAAACAGCAATAGTCCCAGACTGAAGAGCAAGACGCTTGTGTAGCCTCCTCAAACCAGCATCTATGGCATAGAAAAAATAATAAAGACCTTAAAAACCATAGACTATTAAGGAAAGTTAGTGAGGTTTAGCAAAGTCTCTTTAAGGCAAGTTATTTCATATGGTGGGCATCTTTGTAATACCTCTCAGGCATGCAAGTGCAGCTCCTATCTCTTTGAATGGGGAAACATGAAATTCTCTAAAACTGTTTGCCAAGTTTAATTTCATTTCAATTTTGAAATCACCAAAAAAGTGTAACCCAAACTGTCTCTTAAATTTTGTTTCTAAACATTCAAATCAAACCAAAGAAATGATAATGTGGATGCACAGCCAAAGGAAATTAAGTTCACAACACCAACTTCTTTTATGGCCATTTCTGGAGGACACAGCCAGACGTCATTATGTTAATCAAACTTCCATAAAAATCAATAATTGATGTGTTACACGTTATCATCCTCAGAATAATTCTATGTCCAAACTTATTAACTGTGTCCGTAATTTCCAATTTATTCCTGATGCAGATTTGCTCCCAAAATGAGAGCAACCTCTCTGTTTACAGGTTATTGGAGTTTGGTTACCGTCATGTCATTTGCATTTGAATCGCGGAGTTGGGAATTCTTTTTAAATAATGAGGTGAGACGAGACAGACCGTACCTCACATTTGTTTCAAACAGATTAGAAAACCAAAGAACATTTAATTTACAAGTCTAATTGGTTTGTATAAAAGTAGAGATTTCAAGCTTAATGTAGATATATTTCACATGTCTGTGAGGCAAGTATTCAATGAGATTGTCGAGCCCTGGGGGTTCCTAATAATGAAGCTGCAGAAACTGTCATAAAGAACACATGTCTAGACTGAGCCCCTCCCCTGGAAAATCAACAGTCTATAGTGATCATTGATTGGCTCCTTTACTAGAAGACAGGGTTTCCCTAACTAGAGTGTCAATATTGACTGTTGTATTTTTCCCAATTCAAAACTATACAAGTGACACATCTTGTGTATTATACAGTATAGTTTTTGGGTTTACGCACACTGATAAAAAAGATTCATTGGATTTACTAATTTTGTTTAAGGTAAGTGGTTGTAAATATGGGCTGAATTCAAACAAACATTGCATTTAGTAATGTTCAACTTAATTTGTTTGTTTAAATTCAGCTTATATAAATTGTTTGCAAAAATTTGCAGTGAACCATTTTTTTCAGTGCACAGCTAATACTGGCTAACCTCTGTTACATTCTCCTCACTACACTTCACTTCTATTTGGGTTACAGAACCAAAGTAACCAAGCCAAATTCAAACCAGCATCTTTGGAGTTACTAATGACGACATTAAGGACTGCAGCTTCTTGTAGCCAGGCTCACAACACCAAGTTTATGGTTTCCAACTTCTCAAAACTGGGTGGGTGCTACCAAAATCTCACTGTTGCACCCTGAAACACTTGACTCACTAACACAACTCACTGACTGTATAAACTAAAATTATCACAGGATTTTGCCAATATTGTGATTACACTTTATCCCATGGCATTTTGTTACATTATTCTGAAGTTTTTCCAGCACTAAACTCTGTAAACAAAACATGGTAACCAGTCACTGCTCTGTATCTTTATGCACATAGATGGCACAAAAAAAGTTATAGTGGAATTACTCATGATGCCAAAAAGTATCAAATAGTAATAGTAAAAAAGTTTTATTAATGTTATTATTTAATATATAATTAATTAATGTAAATAATTTAAAACAGTAACGTGCCTACTATGTGCAGGTTCATTATCATTACATCATGGGTACCATGGTGTACTGCATGTAATTAAGGTGGTAAAAATAACCATACTTCTTGGCAAAAATATAATAAATGTAAGAAGGAGTGCAGAGGTTTGCTTTTTCATGTATTAAAGTATTTCATGCTTTTAAGTCCTTACTTTAATTATTGGACCATTTACAATGCACTTTTAAACATGCTGAAAAAAGCATATTTTAGGCCAAGTTCATTTGCCAATAAAAGCTGGAAATTTTATACTGAGTTTATTGTGTCTATTGTGAATATTTCATGCATCCAACAGAGATCCCTGCAGCCATTTAGGTGTACAAGGGGTGTTTATATTGTTCTTTATTGTGCCTCTGAATCCATTAAAATGCATGATATATTTGTATCAAACTCAACAACTCAATACAACATAATGCCTTATTGATTTCTAAGAAGGCTTTATGAATTCTCAATTAAAATTCCCTATTGACTTCTCTGTTACAATGCAAACTTCCCACTATGTAGCAGCAGATGTTGCTGCACTCCTTTGAGAAGCCTAAATACGTGCGTGCGTGATGCGTTTGTTTGTGAGGGAGTTTGTATGTGCTGCAGATCATGCGGAAACTGCTCTCACCCACATTGACATTCACCCCTGTGCTCCCCTGCTGTCATCCTGTCAGCGTTGTCACAGGCATGGGTCCAGCCTGGAGAGCTCGCAGACAGACAGACTGGGCAAATGGGAGCCATAGACTTCAGCAACATAACAACGGCCTTTCACCAAAAGCCCTGCTGACCAGCATCCAGCACCATGTCAACCCTCACCACAGAAACCAACAGTTCCCACCACCCCTAGGGCTCTCGCTGTCAAACATTGAAACAAAAGCCTTTACAAACAGCTATATGGACACAAAGTCGCCCCAGAAAGTGTTTGGTCACTTCAGTTAACAATGAATGTCCTAAGTTTATATAGAAACATCAAAAAATATATTAAATATTAGATATATTTACATTGGAACAAAAACTTTGAATCAGAAGTTGCCACGGGGTATGAATAATTTTGACTGTAAAATTTTACAAAATTCATATCCAATGGTCCAATAGCATGAATACACATTTTCTATATAGATCATTATGACTGTGACTCAAAAGTCTTTAGAAACATGTGAAATAATATCTAGATGCTAAACTTCTTTCACAACATTTCAGAAGACGAAGTTGAAGAGTAGAGGAGGACGGGAGGGGGGCGGCTATAAGGGAATGTTGAGTGAGGGCCCTCCAACATGGCAGGGCTCAGGGCCCCTCATAAGCCTGGGCCATATGCACTCTGAAAAAAAAAACATTTATTAAACCTATAAATGTTTACTATCACTTTTGGTCACTTAATGCATCCTTGCTGGATAAAACTTTATTTATTTTATTTTATTTCTTTTTATTTTTTACTTGGTTCTTACTATAACCATCCAAATGCTTTTCTAGAACTTCTGTAAAAACATACCTAATGTAACTAGAATCATTTAAATGCACAAACACACACTGTGGCATTGCCAAATCCAATGATAAAGTCATTGCCAAAGCCAGACACACCTGAGTGCTTTTCCATTACCATGCCCTGCTGTAATTCACTGCTTAAATTCAACACAAAATACCAAAATTAGCTGGTGACACATCAGGGCACTGCCAATAGCATCCCTTCAAAGAGCCACTCTTCACAGTCAAACTCCTGTTGAGCAGAACCGCAAAAACAGCATTTCTCAGAAAAAGTTCCAAACCAAATGAGGCATTTGATTTCACATTCTAGTTCATATCTTAACACTTAACACCAGCCGAGTGCGGCTCTCACACTGAGCGTGTGCGTACAATTCCAATTCCATAAACAGTTCCTTAGATTTGCTGCTCTGCTCTGCGCAATTTTGTCGCTCGATCCAGCATTTTAGTTACAGAGAATAAACAAAAGGAAGTCGTTCTGCCGCACAGCCTGAAGCGCCAGAGAAAAGGACCTTGTGAGCCCATCCTGAGGAAAAAAAAAAACAAAGGCAGAGAAATGAAATATTGGCCCAACAGATAATGTACCACTGCGGCATTATTGGTTGGGTATTTTATCAGTTTTTTGCTTGAGAGACATCGGTGGCAAAATACTCCCTCTTCACTGGCACACACAGAGGAGGAGGGTGCTTATCAGAGAGAGGTGTCAGGGCAAAACATTGCACCGCAGCGGCAAGATACAGCACTAATGCAAGCAGCTTTCCTGTCAGAGGAGATGAGGCAGACACAGAATATGCTTGGTGAGGGAGATTAGATAAAAATAACGGGATCCATCCCTGTGTCGTCCGGGGTGTAGCGGGTATCCTGATAAGGGATTCAGATTTATGTTGGGAGGGAGCAAAAGGAGCCAATATGACATTTTGGAAATGAAATAAGGCAAAGCAAAGAGGCCGATTTAAAGGTCGAGGCATCGGGGGTTAACATAAGCCTGGGAACGTCCTGGTTACGTCCGTAACCCACGTTCCCCGAATAGGGAACGGAGACGTGTGTCTTACAGACTATGGGAGTACGTCAGACGACCAATCACTCTGGAGATTAAGAAAACGGGCCAATGAACGCCAAGTGAATTGGCGGAGCTCAGCTCCACAGCTGACAGCGCTTAGCAATTAGCGCTATATAAGCTGTCTGCTGAGAAGCGAGCCTTAGAATTGCCTGCTGAAGAGCCGAACATTCAGCTAACAGCTGGAGACTCAGGTGCTGTGGCAGTGGAGACACACGTCTCCGTTCCCTATTCGGGGAACGTGGGTTACGGACGTAACCAGGACGTTCCCCTTCATATGGGAACTCCGAGTGTGTCTTACAGACTATGGGAGACTGTATGGAAAACGCCACAGCAGCTAAGCCCGTCACGCTCCTGATGTGAAGTTTGCCAAGCATAGCGTGCGCGCACAAGCATCACCAAGAGCGCAACCTTCCAACGTCCCCTAGGCCCTCTATTTACCATTACATGGGAAATTTTAGATTTGGATCGGGGTTCGTAATGTGCTTTTTACCTAGCTAATATAGACTAGGGATTTTAAATTACGACAGTACGTTGGGAAAGCGTGCCAGTCCCCGAAGGGGGAGGACGCTGCGGAGGCCACCTGCTACCCAAGAGGGGAGACTTGGTGGCAATATGAGCATATGGACTAGCCCTAATAAGGGGGAGTGCTACATATGATAAGCTGGTTAGCGGGTAGGGAAGACACGGGTCCGCCTGGACAGGGGGAACACACCGTGGTTAATATATGCATATGGGGTCACCTTGGGAACCGCGCATAGCTGGCACCGAACCTCAGCATGTGGGTAGACCAATTTGGGCGTACCAGACATCACACTGAGCCAGGCACTCGACTCCTCCGCTGAGACGGGTGCTGGGGGCCTCGGAGGAATTCTCTAGGGTTCGCCTGATGGGGAACTTACTAGCAGAATGAAAAAGGCGCACGTATCTCCGTGTTAGGGAGCATGGCGCAGCAAGCGTTGTTGACACCGAGTTTAGTTTCCTCCCGATTGATCGGGGTTACCCAATAATCGGGACGAAACCGACTCCACTCGAAGATTATAAAACCTCGCGAATGTGTTAGGTGTCGCCCAGCCCGCAGCTCTGCAGATATCTGCAAGAGAGGCGCCGCGTGCTAACGCCCAGGAGGAGGCGACACTTCTAGTAGAGTGTGCTCTCACGCTTGGGGGACGCGGCTCACCCTGGCATTCGTAAGCGAGGGCGATGGCATCAACTATCCAGTGGGCCAACCTCTGTTTTGATACGGCACTTCCCTTCTGCCGACCACCATGACAGATAAAGAGCTGTTCACATGATCTTAACGATTGCGTTCGTTCCACGTACAGGCGCAAAGCGCGAACGGGACAAAGCAGTGAATAGGCTGGGTCTGCCTCCTCCGAGGGCAGCGCTTGCAGGTTCACCACCTGGTCTCGAAACGGGGTGGTAGGAACCTTGGGCACATAGCCGGGCCGGGGTCTCAGGATAACGTGAGAGTAGGCCGGCCCGAATTCAAGGCACGATTCGCTGACCGAAAATGCCTCCAGGTCCCCGACTCTCTTGAACGATGCCAACGCGATCAGCAGAGCTGTCTTCATGGACAGGATTTTTAATGATACCGAATCGAGTGGCTCGAACAGATCTCCCTGCAGACCCGCTAGTACTACAGAGAGGTCCCAAGAGGGCATGAGAGGGGGGCGGGATGGATTTAATCGCCGCGCGCCTCTGAGGAACCGGATGATTAGATTATGCTTCCCGAGCGTGTTGCCATCCACCGCGTCATGATGAGCGGCGATGGCAGCCACGTAAACCTTCAGTGTGGAGGGGGACAGCCTGCGCTCCAGCTTATCCTGAAGGAAGGATAACACAACACTAATCTGGCAAGTTCGGGGGTCTTCTCGGCGAGAAGCGCACCACTCAGTGAATAGACTCCACTTCAGGGCGTAGGCATGCCTCGTAGAGGGTGCTCTAGCCTGAGTGATGGTGTTAACCACCGAAACCGGTAAGTCACCTAAGTCGTCCGCGCTCCGTCTATGGACCACACGTGGAGGTTCCAGAGATCTGGGCGCGGGTGCCAGATGGTGCCCCGTCCCTGGGAGAGGAGGTCCTCTCTCAGGGGAATGCGCCAGGGAGGGGCCGCCGCGAGGAGTGTGAGTTCGGGAACCCAGGTCCGGTTGGGCCAGAGAGGCGCAACAAACAAGACCTGCTCCTCGTCCTCCCTGACTTTGCACAGTGTCTGTGCAATTAGGCTCACTGGGGGAAACGCATACTTGCGTAAGCCCGGTGGCCAGCCGTGTGCCAGCGCATCCGTGCCGAGGGGGGCCTCGGTCAGGGAATAAAACAACTGGCAATGGGCGTTCTCGGGGGAAGCAAACAGGTCGACCTGGGCTTCCCCGAAGTGTTCCCATATCAGCTGGACCGAGTCCGGGTGGAGTCTCCATTCTCCTCGGGATACTGTCTGCCGTGAGAGCGCATCGGCTGCACGGTTGAGACTGCCCGGGATATGAATGGCACGCAGCGAACTCAGCCGCGTGTGACTCCAGAGGAGCAGACGGCGAGCGAGCTGAGACATGCGACGAGAACGTATACCCCCCATACGGTTGATATAAGCTACCGCTACCGTGCTGTCCGTCCTGACCAGCACGTGTTTCTGCTCTAGCACCGGTAAAAAGCGGCGGAGAGCGAGAAACACTGCCAACAGCTCTAGGCAATTGATATGCCAATGCAGGCGGGGTCCGGACCACGAACCCGCAGCTGCATGCTCGTTGCACACGGCCCCCCAGCCCGTGCTGGAGGCATCTGTTGAAACAACAACATGCCTGGACACTTGCCCTAGGGGCACCCCGGCCCGTAGAAAAGCAAGATCCGTCCAGGGACTGAGGGTGCGGCGACACAGCGGAGTGATGACCACCCGGTGCGTGCCCGCGCGCCATGCCCGTCTGGGAACCCGATCGCGAAGCCAGCGCTGAAGCGGTCTCATATGAAGCAAACCGAGCGGCGTGACAGCGGCTGCAGATGCCATATGCCCCAGGAGCCTCTGAAATAATTTCAGTGGGACCACTGTATTCCTGTCGAGCGCGCTCAGACAGGAAAGCACCAGCCTGGCGCGCTCCTCCGAGAGGCGCGCGACCATATCGATCGAGTTCAGCTCCACCCCGAGATAAGAGATTCTCTGCGCGGGGCAAAGTCTGCTCTTCTCTCGGTTGACCTGAAGCCCCAACTGGTCGAGGTGCCGAAGCACTTTGTCCCTGTGCATAATCAATTGCTCTCGGGACGATGCTAAAATCAGCCAGTCGTCGAGATAATTGAGTATGCGGATGCCCGCAAGCCGAAGGGGCGCTAGGGCACCCTCCGCGAGCTTGGTGAAAACCCGCGGAGACAGAGAGAGCCCGAAGGGGAGGACTTTGTATTGCCACGCTCGCCCTTCGAACGCAAACCGGAGAAATGGACGGTGGCGTGGAAGAATGGAGACATGAAAATACGCGTCCTTCAGGTCTATTGCTGCAAACCAATCCCGAGGACGAACGCACTGCAGTATGCGCTTCTGCGTGAGCATTCTGAACGGCATTTTGTGTAAATGACGGTTCAGTCTGCGCAGATCTAGGATTGGTCTTAACCCTCCGTTCTTTTTGGGCACGATGAAATACGGGCTGTAAAACCCGCAGTTCATCTCGGCTGGAGGGACCTGCTCGATTGCATCCTTCGCCAGGAGGACAGCAATCTCCTCTCGCAAGGCAGGGGCGTTCACGGGGCTGACCCTCGTGAAATGGACGCCCGTGAACCTGGGAGGGCGAATGGCGAATTGTATCGCATAGCCGAGTCCGATCGTCCGTATGAGCCACCGCGACGGGCTGGGCAGCGCTAACCAGGCTGGCAGAGCCCGCGCTAATGGCATCATCGGCGCGATCGTTGACGTGCCAACGGAGGGGCAGCTCGGGAAGGGAGAGCTCACCCCGGGAAGCAGAGCGGCCCGAGGAAGAGCCGAAAATAAGAGAATTTCTCTTACCTTCCTCCCTGGATCCCGCGATGAGGCTGGAGTGAGAGAAAGGAGTCCGTTCTCTTGCACTCTGGAAGCCTGTGGCGAAAGAGCCCGGCGCTGCGAGCTGGAAGGCGGGGCGTCCCAGACTGGCAAGGCTCGGGCTTGCGCACCCGGAGAGAGAGGAAACTGCTTTTTATTGAGAATTTGGTCACCGCCAGCCCAGAGGGGGGCAGTGGTGGTATTACTGATGTTATGTGTCCTCGGCCCTCCACCGAGGAAAAAGCAGGTCCCCTCTTCTCCAGGTGGCCCGTCTCAGGGACGCTTCGCGGTCCTCTTACCGGACTTAACGGCGCCCTGGATCGGTGGCGTCGCGGACCCGCGATTGGCTCGGCATTTGGAAGCGGAGCGGGTGTTGGGGCCGCGGGCGGACGCCTTCGGCGAGGAGCAGCGGGAGCGGATGGGACAGCGGGGAGAGCAGTTTTCCGAGCCCGCTGATGGATGACCTCCCCCATCGCTTTGGACTGCTCCTTCACCGCCGAGAATTCCTGGGTAAATTCCCGACGGTGTCGCCGAACAGGCCAGCCTGGGATATGGGAGCGTTAAGAAAGCGAGCTTTGTCAACGTCAGCCACATCTGCCAGGTTTAGCCAGAGGTGGCGCTCCTGGACCACTAATGTGGCCATCGTCTTCCCCAGGGCACGAGCAGCCGATTTGGTGGTCATGAGAGCATAATCGGTTGCCGTGCGGAGCTTATGCATCAAGCCCGAGGAAGAACCACCCCCCTGCAGCTCAGCCAACTTCTCCGCTTGGTAGCGTTGATAGGTGGCCATCGCATGCAAGGCGGATGCAGCCTGGCCCGCAGCGGTGTAGGCTCTGGCCGTGAGAGACTCAGATAACTTACACGCTTTGGAAGGGAGTTTGGGTGGACCTCTCCAGGTGGAGGCGCCCCGCGGGCAAGATTGACCGCAATAGCGCGCTCCACCGGGGGAATCGACTCATATCCCCTGGCTGCCCCGCCATCAAGGGTGGTGAGAGCGGGAGCGCACGAGGACCGGGCAGAAAAAGGCGCCCTCCATGCCTGCGTGAGCTCACTGTGTACCTCCGGGAAGAAAGGGACGGGGGGCTTGGAAGGCTTCACCTTATTAGCCACCACGTAACACCCATCTAAGCGGTCCGGCCGCGGAGCTGGGGGACAAGCCATCTCCAGTCCAACGGCCGAAGCAGCCCGGGATAGCACGGCTAACATGTCCGACTCCAAATCCGGGTTCCCGCTGACAACCCCGGAGGGTGGCGGCGGATCCGGATCGTTATCGGAGCATGTTAGCCCGCCCTCCGATGCAGCGGTGGACATCGTATCCCCGGTGTCATCTAATGAGAGCGCGGCCAGCCCGGAGGGTGGACCAGCGCTCCCACTCGAAGCTTGGACAGAGCACACTGAAGAGGAGCGGGGGGTCCGCGGGCCCGGAGGCGACGGAGAAGCCCCCACTGTAACCCTCAGGCCTGCCCGAGTGCTAACCGCATAGCGGGGAGCAGCAGGGGTGACGCACCCTAATGCTAGGATACGCCGCGACCTTAACTGTGCAACAGTCAAGCCCTCGCAGTGAGGGCAAGAACTGTCCGCGAGCACCGCTTCAACATGCCGGACCCCCAGACATGTGATGCAATGCTCGTGCCTGTCATCCGGGGCGAGGAAACCACCGCATCCAGAAACGCACAGTCGGAACGACATCTTGAAAAAGACGCGTTGCTCGACCGTGTTGCTCTCTTAGGGAACTCTGCTCTTTTAAAGAAAACTGCTCTTTTATTTTTCACACCAGTGAAACGCCCAGGGGACGGGAAACCCAGATCGACCGCCGCTTCTGCGTCTTCTCCCACACTGGTGAGTAATACTTTCAGTATTTTCAGCTTAGCAGAGGTTTTGCTCCAGTCTCAGTGAGGCTCTGAAGTAACAATTCTAAGGCTCGCTTCTCAGCAGACAGCTTATATAGCGCTAATTGCTAAGCGCTGTCAGCTGTGGAGCTGAGCTCCGCCAATTCACTTGGCGTTCATTGGCCCGTTTTCTTAATCTCCAGAGTGATTGGTCGTCTGACGTACTCCCATAGTCTGTAAGACACACTCGGAGTTCCCATATGAAGGGGAACAAAAGATAGTCACGTAAGGGAGCTACACTGGCTGTTGTACAATGCATGACATCAAAATCAATTTTCTGTCGCACCTCTCTTCAGCCAACATCAAATGTGGCAGATTCCACTCAGTGGGTTTGATATTCTTTCAACTAGATCTGTGTGATCTAAACATGCACTGATTTTTTCATCCAACTACATCATTAATCATATAAATCACATACAGTATATTAACATCTGCTGACAAAAGCAGATAACTGAAATACATTACATTATTTTAGCAGATACTAAAAATGTTTTAAATAAATAAAACATACTGCAAAAAAAGATAAGTCTGATTTTTTTTTTAATTGTTCAGCTGAACCTTTTCTTTGATTTCTGAACAAAAAGAGAAGAAAACTTGGCATGGAAGGAAACATGACATGAATGAATGTTTTTTTTTATAACATTTTATGATCCTGTTATTTTTTGTGAATCAGTAACAATCAGCAAATCAGGGCAATCTGATTCCAGAACAAATGATTCCAAAGAGATTTTAGCATTGAAAAAAATATTTATTTTTAAAATCAGTGATGTCGATTTCAGAACAAATTACTCTTATGATTCTGTTTGCAGTTCCAATGCTTGCATTGGAAAGAGAATCACCTTGTTTTGTTAAAAAAAAAGAAAAGAGGTGAAAATTATTGTTAGAAGTGTTGTGGTTAAACTGTTTTTTATTGGTTGTTGTTGTTGGTGTTGTTGTTGTTTTAATACATAAAATAAAGCTTGTTCATCTAATAGTGACCTCTGACAAGTCTAATGCCTAAACGAGTGATTTTCATAAGCAGATTCTTAATTGTCATTTTTTTCTTTCTTTCTTTCCAAAATTAATTTCATACAAATACTAAAGAATCATTTGGAGAACAGTTTTTCCACAAAAACAAAATCTGTAAATTATTTTCAAATTGTTCTGAAAATCCCAAATCAACAAATTCATATACAGATCAGGGGTCACTGTATCTTGATATTATAATTGAACAAGCTGTTGTTGTTGTTGTTGTTGTTGTTTTCCATTTTAAAAAGAACAATAAACAACTAAATAGCTTTCATAACCGCAACACTTTCACTTTAACTTTTTTTTAATTTTAATTCAATCCCAGGTGATTCTCTTTCCAACGCAAGTCGCCTGTTTACCTTATCGGGTTGCGGCCCCCTGTATTATTCAACATAAATAAAGCTTCCCTCCAGTCTTGTGCCATCTTCCTTTCATGATCAGAGCCATAGATTTGTAGCATGTATAATTCATCAAGTTTTTTTGTTTTTTTCTCTCTCTGTACATGCCTGACCAACTCCTTCCTCACACACTTTAATCTGAGTAATCACTAGCGAGTTACGCATCTCTGCTCTTTCTTTTCATTTCCATGGGGGACCAATTACAGGCTATTAGGGGATAGAGACAAGACAAAAGCACTGGGAAGGCGGAGACAGAGATTGCAATCGTGATTTATAAGAAGCTTTCATGGTGCGATGGCTCTTTGACATAAACACCCGGATATAGTTTGTTGTTGCTTCTGCCATCTTTCCCCCTCCTAAATTATTCAAGCCGCTTCACTAAAAAATTGGTAGCATAAATAGAGGCATCAGAGCCGAGCCATTACACCACACCCTACGAGAGAAAGACCCGAAAATCGAGAGCCGGAAAACAAATTTCTGCTGTCTACTTAGGAAAATAGCTCAGGGTGTGAAGATTCGAAAATCTCTCATTACTTTGCTCTCCGTTTGATCAGCCTAATGCTGGAACTAATGCAAGCTGAGAATTAATGTGCATTTGGCTAGATTCAAAACCACATTGTTTTGTTTGTTGTTGATTTTTTTATTTTTTTTTTACTTTACAGAGATCATTTGTTTCAAAGGTAATTTACCCCGAGAGCCTGTGGAAAACATTCTCAACGGAAAGCTCTAATAAATTCAACTCCATATATCTCTGACTTCACAGTTTGTCTTCTCAATCAGCTAATGCTTTCCAACATCTTGGCTTGGTGGGCTACAAGTAAACACACACACAACTCAGCAGAGACTTAAGGACGTCTTTTGAAAGATGTTAAAAAAAAAAAATTCTAGTCACAATATATTTTAATATATGTTGTTTCTGTGTTATTCACTAAAATATATATTTGAAATTGAAAATATATTTCATTTCAACCAAAATTATTTCTAAATATAGTTTAGGGGCGACATTTCCAAACCTTACAGTGGAATGTGTATGGAGATCAAACTATCCATTATTTATATATTAATCTAATATATACATTTGAAGTATGTTGATTGGGTGATGTGCAAATAAATATTTTCTTAATGTTACATGTGATTCTTTTTTCTTAGACTGAAATATATGGAGGGTAAAATATATATTTTAAAATATATTTTCAAAAATGGTCAAAAAAGGAATTTGTAGAAAACATATTTATTTTAAATATATTTAAAAATAACTTTTATTTACCATATGGGAGGGCTAAGGAGTGTTGGTCTTAATTCAGAGAGATTCTTTAAGCGTCGCTCTCATTGCCCACATTGTCCTTTTTGAGTTAAACCATGTGACAACCGCTAGTGTCATTGCAGTGCAGTGTTTTGCCCTCCATTGCTGGGGAAAAAAGCCCCATGTGCTCCCTGGACTCTGATCAACCGTGGTGACAAGATTGATGGCTGAATAAAACTCACAAATGACCGGAGGTTTTCGAATTCTCATCCGCTCTAGATCTCCAAACAACAATACATGCACATACATAAACACACACACACACACACACACACACACACACACACTTTCCCCTCTGGCCTTGTCCTGACACACCTCAGGTCACAAAGCTGCAGGGAGATTCAAGTTTGACTGACAGACAGCCATCTTTCTCTCGAGGGGGTTTCAAGGTTACTTTCCTTTTCTCCACAGCACGCAGAAAGTTTAAAATAGACAGATCTGGTGGGATGCTACACAGAGATGCGACTTTATAATCAGGAATTTATCATCAAGGCTCAGGATCAAGAATGAGCAAAGATGGTTTGCAAAACTGCTTTATCTGAAGGTTTTATTTTCAGAGAAATGGCAACTTTAGATTCCGAGCACACTGATTTTCAAGTCCTGGGACAAAACAGGCAGCAAAAAAAGAAGAAAGCTTTGTGTGTCAAGGATTTTTTTTTTCTGTTCAGCATGCTCATTTTTTTTTTCAGGTGTATTTCTTGCTGTTTCCATTGTCTCACAAATTGTGCATTTCCTAGCATATCACTCTATGTGGGTCAGCAATGATAGATGATGCACATCAATAAATAATGATAAAAAAAAATAAAAAATCAATAAATGTTTTAATACAAACTGATTTAAAATGTCACCACAGAAATAAAACTGTATTTGCATACCACATGTGCATTAAATTCAATAGCCATACAAGCATTAAAATGTGTTTTTTTATGTTGCTAACTATAGAAGCTACTTAAAATGCAAAATCATTTGCTGATAATTTGTGTGACGGAAATGGCATATGGTTGCGATAAGCACAATTAATTATAATTTTAAAAATTATGCAACTCAGCAGAGCCTGTATAATGTTATTCATTATTATTCAGGATGAAGACTTACTACAATTTTGCGTAATTACACATTTGTTTCTTGTAAATATCGGGTGTTTTAACAACAACATCTGTGAATATTACATTTGAGTAATAGTGACAGTATGATAATACAGTCCTGATTTTATTGTGTTTCCTGTATATAGCTATGCAAAAACTATGGTGAGATGGTGACACAAAAAGTAAGAATTGTAAATGGCTTTTAGAATATCTGTATATATTGTTTATATTGTGCAGCTATCATAAAATAAATCGCATTCTTCATAAATATACATAAAAGATAATTATATCTCTCCCTATAAGCTAAATTATACAGGAACCAGTCCATAAGCAATAAAGGATCATAAATATTCAAAATATCATTTTATGAAAAGTTTCAAACTGATTCAGTCCGGCTGATTCAGTCATACACTGTGACCTTTATATGTTGCCTCTGGCAATGCATTTCCCTCAAATCCCTCAAAAGTACATAGAGAAAAGTAACTGGTATAAATGTAGTACTCGAGTGAGACATATCTAGTCCAGGGAAAACAGGAAAAACTAAGTGCATTCTGTCCCAGGGCTATTCTGCTATATCTGTCCGTGAGCTTTCAGTTCATCTAAAATCAAAATTATCTCAGTGCCCAAAGATGACTGGGGAAAAAAAAAGAAAAAGAAAAAGAAAAAACCTATGGAGAGAGACAGGATGTACTTGAGAAGATTTGACCCTGACATGATGAGAAAGGCGACAGCAAGAATGCATTGCTTCACAATTCCTTCCCTCTTTAATAACTATCTTATATCAAAAAAATAAATAAAAAAGCAGCAGCCCGAATCAAGGCCAAGTCTTCACCATGTGTCTTCTATGAGATGCGATAACATTTGTTTGTTTGGGTTTTATTTTTTTACAAACTGTCAATCGTGCCATTCAACAGAACATCAACATACAAAATCTCTGCTTTTTCTTCCCCAGTAACTACCAATTCCTTAGTGCTTTTGTTTTTAACTCAATTGCAAATGCAATTGCCGCAGCAGGGAACATTTGTGGCGGAGAACTTTATTTATTTATCAAGGAGAAAAAGCATCTACTTTCCAAATAAACCCTGTCTTTGGTGGGATTGTGTGCAAAGCATGATTTTCGGTTCTGTTTTGATTTGATGAATAAATATTTGGAAATAAAAAGCAATTCAAAAATTTTATTTGACAAAAATTATTATAAAAATTATAATAAATTCTCGCATAGACTGTCTATTTAGTATATTCAGGGGGTTTTCATGAATGTTGTTTAATAATCAAGATCATATATTAAACTACAGTGCTAAACAATATACTAACCTTTTTATTTTACTAATTTGTAAATAAAAATTTATGAACGTAAATAATACTTAAAACTCTGATTACTTAGTTTCATATGAAGAGTTATACATTTTTTTAATCAGATTACATTGGTATTGGAAACAATAAATAATAATAATAATAAAATAATAATAACTACTGTTTACTCATTTATTTTGCTGAGTGCATTTTTTTGCCACTAGTAGGTGGCAGCAATATTCTATCCTAAACAATCATTGAATAATGACTCGAATGATTCATTCAGGCATGAAACACCACAGTGTTGCTCTAAAATATTAAATATTCTTCTCTGGCTTTGATTGGAATTATTTATTAGCAAAACAGAAAAAAAATGCAACATCTAAAATGTTGTTTAAAAACTTAATCAACAGTAACTTCTTGATTAATTTAATGTTTCATAAAATAAACACCGTATTTGTGATCATGCTGATATTTGGAAAAACTATACACTTGCTTGTGTGATGTTGATAATGTCAGCTTGCGTAATGTTAAAACAACAACTATAATAATATACAAAATATTACACACCCCTACACTGTTACACAGATATATTTCTTCAGTTTCTTTGTCCAACTTCTGTATATATTATTACACACACACACACACACACACACACACACACACACACACACACACGCACGCACACACACACACACACACACACACACACACACAATGGTAAATTAATTTGCTCAATAGTGACCTACTGCACAGTTGTAAATTAAACAGCAGCTAAAAATATTGTTTTTAGGGAAATATTATTCCTCATTGGTTGGACTGTTTATAATGCACTAATGAGAGCTCATATGAGTAATTTATTCAATAATTGGACTACACTGGTCAAGCAGTGTCTTTCTGCTGCTATGAATGCAATAGCAATAAATACAATTTTACAGAAAACCTTGTCTGAATATTTTGATATCTCTTCAACATATGAGCACATCCAAACAACACCCCCGGTCATTCAGTTCAGTTTTTTCCAAAATAGAACAGCTTCTTGGTTCCAACATTCTTTTCAGGGCAACTCTGAGAGGTTCATGAGGTTTGTGAGCTGTCTGAAACTGTACGTTTTTGACAGTTCAATTTACTCCTATGGCGACAAGAACCAGACATGCTTCAATGTCTGCGTAACATAATCGCGGAGCAGCCAATGCAATACTTCACACCACTCACTTCCTGCGGGCATTAGTTTTAAGCAAGATCACAGTGTGTGGAGCTCTCCGTCCCTCTATCTAAACAGCTAAACCGTCAGCCTTGCTCTCCCTCACCATCGGCTGATGTACAGTCTCCAAACTTCCAGCGCTGGCTAAACCATACATCAAATCTCTTTGTCTGACAAATCCCCTGCGGGCCTGCTCCCCCTCCTGGCTCAGAACTCTTCCCACTGCTTACTTATGGATATGTCCCTTACAGTCCTGTTAGAGTGTTTATAAGACATGCTATGTTATGATTCCTGACATTATTATGGCAAGAGGCTTTGCATATTCATTCATGGCTTATCATAAGACACTCAAGGTGCATTATCATCATATAATTATGCCAACCAAAAAAAAAAGACCTTCCTCTTTAGTTGACCTCATCTGCATGTCTGGAGTTATTAAAATTTGACATTAAAAAGTGTATGAATCATTTGTTTTTCTACAGTGACACTGCCTAACAGTGACACCAACGGTTAACTCTTTCTCTACCAGAAAAGCTCCGCAAGCACTAGCATTTTATTATTATTATTATTATTTTGTATTTAAAAATATTTTATGGCCCCCACAATATTTTGATGAAGGAAGGAATATGTAAATGATATGTACAAAAAAATGCAAATAAAATGACCAACCTCCAAAACTTGAACAGTCCCATATCTAGTTTGTGAGTGTGGACATTTTCTCTGTACTGTTAAGACATTTTTTATTCATTTGTTATTGATTTTTTTGGTGATCACATTTGCGTACTGTGCATAAACATCTTCTGCCTGCTCCTTCTGGTTTACAGATCGCTCACTTCACTTGTTTTTCAATCTGTAAGAGATGCTGTACTATTTCATATGATCAGAAATAGCGCCCTCTGCATTTACACGTATAAAAAAACAGACAGACCGCCCCAAAAATCTGGATCTCTTTAATATGATTAGGACAAGTGGCTTTTTTATCTGCATATCTGAATGAATCTCTCTTTTCTCTGCAATATTAAAATAATTCTGAATGTCTTTGCAAATTTTGGGAGTGAAAGTCAACTTTTAACTGTATTTGCAATCCTCAAATGCATTAGTTGCAATAGTTGTTCTGACCATGTGTGGACTACTTTCGGATAATAGGTCATCAGTGTCAGAAAACTGCGGTTCTGCAAAGTATGCTTCAGGTTAAAATTGCTCATTTGTAAACACATGTAAACATATCCACCATAGAAAAACAGAGGTGATGACAGGGGGTTAACAGAACTGTGGCTTTCCTCTGTGCACTGGGGTGATAGATGGGAAGCATATACCAATTTTATCCCCCAGAGAAGATGCATCTGACTACTACAATAGTAAAGTATGTTATTCCATCCTACTACAAGCAGCTGTTAATCATCGAGGCAGGTAAGATTGGAGCTATCCATCCATGAGACATAAAACGTTAGAATTGACTTTACTATGTTGTTAGAATGCATGTAGTCAAGTATAGTTAACAGCATCATTTAATGCTGTATGTTGTCTAATGAACAGTGCTTATCTACGCTGGATGAGAACAACTGAGCTCAAAGATAAATCGTTTGGGAGAGACGGCTGAGGAATCCAGACTGCAGCAAGATATTCAAAGAATAACTTGTCAGAAGTGTCATAATATGCCAAATGTGTGTGCATTAGTATTATTTTGCTATCTAAGAAGTATTGTTTTATAGATCTAATATACCGATACATATCTAACTGTTTACATTTACATACAAGACTAGGTTTATGTGAACTTGTGTGTTTTTGTGAGCTTTACATGACCTTGTGTTAATTTAACAGTTCAAGAGCTGCCTGGCAGACAGATTTTTTTGTTTGTTTTCTCACTCTGCATCTGTGGTATATCAGGAGTGTTAAACTGACAATAGAATAACGCCTTAGTAGTTGGTCCCACTTTTTAAATAGATGTGAAAATGGCGTTCAACAAAAAATACAATTTGCTCACTATTTACTCACCCTCAAATGGCTCCAAACCTTAATGAGTTTCTTTCTTAAGCTGAAAACTCATAACTATTTACTTCCATAGTAAAAAACAATAAATACTATTGAAGTCAATATCCCTTTTAATTATTGCAAATCTTCAGTGCTTTATTGCAGGGGTCACCAAACTTGTTCCTGGGCCTGCAGAGTTTAGCCAACCCTAATCAAAAACACAAGCTAACACAACCTGAACAAGCTATAGGCAAGTTATATTATATAAAATATGCATTTTACAAACCTGCCCCCCTTTTCTCTGCATGGTTTTAGCAATATTAACCATATTTTGTTCATATTTTATAATAAAAAAAACTGTGGCATATTTGTTATAGTTGGCACAGCATCACAAACAAATTTTTTTTCATAATATTGAAAATATGTTCAGACCATTGTTTTCTAAAATTGCATAATGTGTGTTATCTTCTGAGGTTTCTAAAAATGTGGATTTCTGTAAAAATACAAATTAATAAATAACTATTGCTCAGTAATAACTACCAAAACAGATATGAAAACTAAAACTTTAAAGCTTTCAATTGGTGTATAGCTTGTCATGATTGCTTTATGTTTAGACTACAATATTATGATTTACAATTTTAAGAGCAAATGGTCCCACAATAGGGTAAATGGATTTTAATTTAATTTCATTACTCTTCCTACATAAAAAAAAAAAACAATGGTAAACATAAGTATTCAGAAGTGTTGGAGCTTTCCAACAATATATAGTTCGTCATGATGATAAACATCAGGCCTCGCGGTGGCGCAGTGGGTAGCACGTTCGCCTCACAGCAAGAAGGTCGCTGGTTCGAGCCTCGGCTGGGTCAGTTGGCATTTCTGTGTGGAGTTTGCATGTTCTCTCCGTGTTGGCGTGGGTTTTCTCGGGGTGCTCCGGTTTCCCCCACAAGTCCAAAGTAGGCTAAAGCTGGAAGGGCATCCGCTGCATAAAACATATGCTGGATAAGTTGGCGGTTCATTTTGCTGTGGCGACCCCAGATTAATAAAGGGACTAAGCCGAAATGAAAATGAATGAACGAAACTTAAACATCCTACGGGCAGGATGGTGACAGTCATGGGGTTAAAATGCAGGCAGATGTTTTGTTTGTTGTTGCTAGTGTAACTGAAGCACAAGTTATAAAAACTCCAGCTTTTTCTAAACATGAAAACAATGTCCTTTTGCTTTTACTCAAAAAATGGACTTTTTATAGCATAGGTTAATAAATAATCTGTGAGGTATTTTGAACTGAAACTCATAGAGTCATTCTGTGCAATAAATTAAATCTTGTAAATATATAGGAACATTATGACAACCATAAATAACAAATAAAATAAACATAAAATATGGAATTTGTTATTCTGTTCTTTTAGTTATTTTGAAATAAACACAAAAATGATGAGAAAACACTTTTTCTCCTCATTTCACTGCACACCACTGATCTATACTAAATAATGGAGGATTTCTCTGCTTTTGCCGATTTTATTCACACCTCTTTCTGAAAGCTTTTCTGTTATGAAAGGAAAAACAGCCTCCAGCAGGGGTGTATCTGACGAGAAAGCAGGAGCTCTCATGCTGTTAGTGTGTTTTTGTATGTGCTTACTGTTTGCTGAGGTTGAGGCAATGTTCTCCATGTGCATACTGCTCTTAGACCAGCGCAGCTTCCAATGTGGATTCAGTAACATACAGTACTGTTACTTACAAAAAATTGCTGTATATGACACAAGATTTGAACTCAGAACCCTTTGCGCTCCAAGCAACAAAAAAAAAGTTAACTATTCATCAAGCTGGATATTTTCAAAAAGTATACAAATCCAACAAACATTTAAAGCTCACAATATAAAGATGACTAAAAATGCCACTAGCTTACTGAGTTTATCAGAAATACAACATCAATTCTTGGTGTAAAAAAACCCACCACCGAATATGCTATTGAAGTTATTTACATGATTTTCTACATTTAGTTTCTAACTGTAATGTTAATAAATTGTTGACATTCTAATTTGAATTGGAAATGAGAAAACGCTACAACAAAGCCCAAGATCACACACTATTTATAAATCAAAAGAGTATCAAATTATATTCAAATATATGTACATTCAGTAGCTGTCTGTCTGCTGTTTATTCCTCGATAGCAAGCTGGCACAAATGGCATAAAACCGAAGGCAGTTAGTACAGGACACAAATTTAAAATCTTACAATTACATTATGTGTGACAGTCCCCAATCCCCATCACTTTATTAAACAGAGTTTCTGTGCCTTTTTTTTGTCTTTGTTCCAATTTAAATTTGTTTTACAAGATGTTGACACGGTTTTTAACTTAAAGGCACATGAAATACATTTACATTACACTCAGGACTATCAATATTCAGCCAAAACTGTGCATAAACAGAGCCTACTTTCCTGCTTGTTCATGCATATCTGAACATTTTTCAAAAATAAAAGCATATCACAAGTATCTTTTATTCATTACTCCCAACCGTTCACTTTCATTTCAGGCCATTAGTCATCATCAGTCACTCTGGAAACACCAGGTGTCATGAAGGTCGTGTCACAGTTTAAATGATGAGCTCAAGAAGGCAAAAAATTATGCTTGTTTCACTGTCGGATTTTAAAAGCCTGAGCCTTTAATGGTCCCCTGAAGTGCCTAGAAATGCCCAGATTTGTTCAAAGCTTTTATGATGCAGATTTGTGACGTAATATCAGCTGAAACAGGAAGACAGAGCAGAACTATAGACTAGCTCCTCGACTTTTTATAAATAGCCAATAGCATTTTGTTTTTAGCACTGCTCTGTCAGTCAGAGTCGTTGAACTAAAGAACATCTAAAGGCTGATTTATACTTCTTCATGGAGTGATCGCTGTACCCCACGGTGCATATACCTTTGTAGCCAACATCGTTGTGAGGATTAACACTTCTGCCTGGATTCTATCTGTGTTGCTCTGCAATAACATTTCCAAAATGCTAGAAGGTGGTGGGGTTTCTATGTTCTTCTCTGTCAAGTTTCTTTGCCCAAGTTTTGAGTTATGCTGGAAATGCGTGTGATGCTACTGTAGATAAAACACAAACTCACACTAATTCGAGAAAGAAACATTCAGCAACTTTAATCAAAAATTAATCACAAAACAAAAGTATGCATCCAAAGCACATCTGCATTACTTGTTAAACATTCCCACCACCAGCCCACACTCATCACTCCTACCAAGCCGACCAATCAAATCATGAAGTGAAGTGAGTATTGTCAAGTATGGTTACCCATACTCGAAATTGGTCCTCAGATTTTGACCCATCCAAGTGCACACACATGGTTGAGAAGTGAGAGCACACACAGTGAACATACATGTGTAACAGTGGGCAGCTATTGGTCCCAGTGTCCGAGAGCAATTAGGGGTTAGGTGCCATGCTCAGGGGTACCTCAGCAGAGTATCGAAGATACAGTTCATCCCCCTATCCTTAATTTCTGCCGGGATTGGGAATTAAACCTTCAGCCTTTCAATTACAAGTCCAACTCCCTACAAATTAGGCCACAACTGCCCCTTCATCTTGCACTAGTTAAATTTTTGGTCAGGTGCACATCAAGGTGCACGTCAGGGTTCACTTCAGGTTACAGCAAAGGGTATGTGACTGTGTAAAGGCTATGCTGAACCTATCAAGTGCACTCACAGCCAAAGTACAGTCGTGGCCAAAAGTTTTCACAAAGTTTGCTGCTAAACTGCTTTTAGATCTTTGTTTCAGTTGTCTCTGTGATGTACTGAAACATAATTACAAGCATTTCATATGTTTCAAAGGCTTTTATCGACAATTACATGACATTTATGCAAAGAGTCAATATTTGCAGTGTTGGCTCTTCTTTTTCAGGACCTCTGCAATTCGACTGGGCATGCTCTCAATCAACTTCTGGGCCAAATCCTGACTGATAGCAACCCATTCCTTCATAATCACTTCTTGGAGTTTGTCAGAAATAGTGGGTTTTTGTTTGTCCACCCACCTCTTGAGGATTGACCACAAGTTTCCAGGCCATGGACCCAAAATTTCAACGTTTTGGTCCCAGAGCCACTTAGATATCCCTTTTGCCTTATAGCACGGTGCTCCATCGTGCTGGAAAATGCATTGTTCTTCATCAAACTGTTGTTGGATTGTTGGAAGAAGTTGCTGTTGGAGGGTGTTTTGGTACCATTCTATATTCATGGCTGTGTTTTTGGCGAAATTGTGAGTGAGCCCACTCCTTTGGATGAGAAGCAAGCCCACACATGAATGGTCTCAGGATGCTTTACTGTTGGCATGACACAGGACTGATGGTAGCGCTTACCTTATTTTCTCTGGACAAGCTGATAAATTAACAAGATGATTACTGAAATGATCTCAGCAGGTCCTTTAATGACAGCAATAATTTGCAGTGGAAAGTTTTTTTCAGGATTAAGTTAATTTTCATGGCAAAGAAGGACCATGCAATTCATCTGATCACTCTTCATAACATTCTGGAGTATATGCAAATTGCTATTATAAAAACTTAAGCAGCAACATTTCCAATTTCCAATATTTATGTAATTCTCAACTTTTCACCACGACTGTATAAATTGGCCCTAAACTGTCAACAGCCAAAGGCGGCACGGTGGCTCAGTGATTAGCACTGTTGCCTCACAGCAAGAAGGTCACATATCTTGCATGTAGACATTGTGACCTAGTAGATAGTGGGATTTGTATGGTATACTGTGTTGCGCTGAGATGGGAACCACTGAACGTTCAACAACTTTAATCATAAAGTGAACACAAAAAGGTGACAGGTGCATGTTACGGTCCACGTCAGGATACAGCAGTATGGGAATGGGACTGTTGCAAAAGCTATGTCAGACCAACCACGTGGACTTGATGCAAAAGTATAAATTGATCTTCATACATATGATCTGCTCTGTGTTGTTAATGTACTGCAGCAGTCCATGTGACTCAAAATAAGTTGCAGTTGACACAAAATAAGGCTTTATTTGCTTCAATGGACAACGACAGTGCGTATGTACACAATCTGAATTGTTATCCCTATACAGTGTGAGGGTGTGCCATAAACTCAATAGAAACTGCAACTGTATATAACAGACTCAATTGTCAATATCCTAGTTGTCTTTATGTTTACTGTATGTGTGCGCAATGCATTTTCCCCCTTCAGGGCTTGCCATAGAGGTGAGTGTATATGCACACTGCACAAATCCTGGATATTGGAGTTACTCCCCTCATTTGTATGACTAATAGATTTAGAAAAGTTCAGATTAACACAGTGCTGCTACCAGCTAATATTTTCTAATATTTGCAAGTGTATAGGTAACACTCAGTATCACTGCTTGGATATCATATAGGGGGCAGGACAATTCAAATACTAAAGACCATTTGATTGGTCAGAATGGGATGAGAAACATTAAGTTTGAGGTAACATCATAAAAGTCATTGATCTATATTGGCAGAAGTGAAAGACTGCAGAATTTGAATTTTGAATTTTGTCACTGGCTTGGATCTTGCAAATGCTCAAATTTTCTTATAAATAACATTAATACCAACAAATTGATATTAACTCCCAAAACATTTTTTATTTTGATTTCAACTCATTGAGATGTCATATTATACCTTTTGTTTATGTACTGCTAAATATTTTCTCATCAAGCAAAAATAGTCCCTGACACCGATGGCCCAAATGGAAGCAATTGTAATGTTGACATTTCTCATAAACGGCCCAAGTGGTAATCGTCCTCACCAGGTGTCTTAATTAGTTTTATATTTTGTTGAGGCATAGCATAGCTCTGTTTATAGTTCATTTACTTTGTGACTATCTGACATCCTGCTTGGTTGCCATGGCTTTTAGATTACAGTAGGCTTCTCGAATTTCAATTTTCACTCTCTGTCAGAGCAAGAGCACAGGACACCTCTCCCAATCTAACCCTATCTACATGCAGAGCCTCACACTTATCCCATTGTCTGTGCATTCAGAGCATCTCTAGAGAATCTCTTCTTCTGATTGCCTTCTCATCAAAACCACTATCCCACTTCAAACATCACACAAGAATAAGAAATATCGTCAATCCTACATTAACAGTGAGTGCTAAAACATTCTATTCCTCATTAATGTATACCATGTAAGGTTGATGACTATAGAAATATTTATCTATCTATCTATTTATCTGTCTGTCTGTCTGTCTGTCTGTCTGTCTGTCTGTCTGTATGTGTGTGAAAAAAAATCTAAAGTTGAATTTCCTAATGTTAGCTAATGAACTTTAACAAAAAGAAGTAATAAATTACTGTACTTTTATTAGCTAAAACTATTAAAAGTGAATAAATGCTGTTAAAATCACATTGCCTAGTTTAATACATTAACTAATGTAAAACTAGATGTTTGTTGGAGGGTTGATTCTGATTCGTTAACAAATGCTAGCCAAGCATATTTATTCCACAACGCTGAACCCAAAATATTTTTGAACAATATAACAATGTTCCTGCATCTGAAAAAAAAAAATTAATTAAAGGAATGTCAAATCATAAATAAAGCTAAAAAGTAATCACAGTTTGTAATAGAAATCTCCCAGTGCACATAACAGATGTGACCCGAGCAGAGAAAGAGGTCTGTGAGGTGGCTGCCATGCATCACGCAGGTGAGCACAGAATAATGTTGGACCTTTTCCATTTACCACTCGCGATGCCAAGCACTCTGGGTGCGGTCACGCATGGGCACCTCTGGATCTGCCAGCAAATCTGTTCTATTCTCCAGCCTGCCACGTGCTCCTCTCCACTTCCAACACAAGCTTGAGATATAGCCACAGCAGCTCCTTATTCTTTAGAAATCTATCAGTGACACATATGGGGAGAGGCTGTCAGATTAAAGCCAATGCGTCAGGCTGGATATTTTCAGATTTCAGAGGTTTAACCCCCAGGATGCTGCCGAAGTGAAGAGAAAAGACAAGAACAAAAAAGGGAGCAAAATGAAACAATTCAGAAGTTTGAAACTAGGTTAACCTGAATTAAAAGCTACATTATCTGTTTGCACAAAGCGGCATGCAGGTTTCACTAGCAAAACCAAAATCACACGAAAAACCGTGTCCAGATGATTGTCACTCGTCAGTGTGTTTTGGCTGTTTGGTTTACATTTTTTATTAAGCAACACATCTATTTTTTTGTCTGTACATTGTCAGAAATAGAGGCACAAAAGGTGTGCCTGGGGAAGTATCTTTTATACATATAGTATGTATGAATAAAAGTATCTTTTATATATTTGTTTGTACCTTACATGTTTGTGTATGTATATGTATATATATATATTTGAGCAATATCACACGGGTAGCAGTGCGATGTGGCTGTATATCGGCACTGGTGGGAGGCGTGCGTTGGCACAAGGCCGCAGGTAAATCAGCCTACAGAGATATCTCCCTACAGTATTACAGTCTATTACAGTCTACAGTATGTTTCTGTTGCAATCGAGATATCACAATAATTAACCCTGAAAAAAGCAGTGCAACCACTACCAGATTGCTGTTGTGTTTGCAATAAGGAAAAACCCTAAACACATCTGGGCATTTCTTTTTTCTTTTTGCCAACACAACACACATTCCTGATATGCGAGTCCCATCTCACACTCAATCCACTACAATTATATGGTACAAATACAGCACTACAACATACAAAAGAGAGAGATTGACTTAGAATATCACTTAACTGTTTAATAATGATTTGATCAGCTGTAGTTAGAAATTACGCTGTTTTAGCTTCTTGGGGCTTATTATGCAGTCTCTGTCACCATCTTGTGGATGGACAACGTCTTTGGTCTGCTCAATGACAGGCTAATGGCCGCCAACGCGTCTCTCAGAAATTATAAATATTTTAAAATAGGCACTATAAATAAACTGCATAGTTGCAATCTAAACAACTACATTCTCAACAAAAAAAACTCAAAAGTACATTATGTTGTCCAACAGCAAAAATATTTGTTAAACTGCCCTCTGCTTGTTGCTGTATGTGGGCGGAGTAATACACAAGCGTGAAGAGGCGGTACGAGTGCTGTTACTGGCAGAATATTGCACGGCTATCAGCCAATCAGATTCAAGAACCAGACAGAACTGTTGTATATAT
>CAIGQW010052771.1:4678614-4711871 GCA_903798125.1 Danio choprae
CCGTTACTAATTCACCAATGTCACTTTAGAGCTAGTATTTGAATGATTCTCCTGCATGATGTATAAAGTGATGACAAAACAGGTGATTTTGCTGACATTTTAAGATTATAAGACTGAACCAATGCATGAAATGCCATCAGTCTACAGAGATATCTCACTACAGTATTAGAGTCTACAGTATTTCTCTGTTGCAATTGGGAGATCATAATAATTAACCCCCAAAAAAAGCAGCGCAATCACTACCAGATTGCTGTTGTTTGCGATAAGGAAAAACGCTAAAGACATGCGGGCATTTCTTCTTTCTTTCTGTTTGCTGAACTAGTCTGCAATAGCAAAAACAGGAGACTCATTAGAAACAGATGGCCAACCAAAAAGTAACTCAAAGAGTGCCAACTCACTTAATACACAGTATGGTATAAATACAGCACTACAACATACAAAAGGGAGAGATCGACTTAGAAAGTCGCTTACCAGTTTTATAATGATTTGATCAGCTGTAGTTTAAAATTACGCTGGGTTATTCCTCCTCTAAGGGCTTATCATGTGGTCTCTGTCGACATCTTGTGGATGGACAACGTCAACCGTCTTTGTTCAGACAGGCTAATGGCTGCCGACGCGCTGTCTCAGAAATTATAAATAATTAAAAATAGGCACTATCCTTATAAACTGCAAAAAAAAGGCACTATCCTTATAAACTGCATCCTTAAACTGCAAAGTTGCAATCTAAACAACTATATTCTTGACTAAAAAAGCCTCAAAAGTACATTTTGTCGTCTAATAGCAGCAATATTTGTCTGTAGAGTGTCCTCTGCTTGTTGCTGTATGTGGGCGGAGCAATACAAGGGTGAAGGGGCGGTACGAGTGCTGTTACTGGCAGAATATCGCACAGCTATCAGCCAATTAGATTCAAGAACCAGACAGAACTGTCTGAAGGAATTTCTGAGAGGCCATTAACTTGCCATACTGAGCAGACTAAAGATGGACCGCATAATAAGCCCTTAGAAGATTAAAACAGCGGAATTTCCAACTACAACTGATCAAATCATTATTATACTGGTAATATTTTAAGTCAATATCTCTCTTTTGTTTGTTGTAGTGCTGTATTTATACCATATAATTTTAGTGCATTGAGCGTGAGATGGGACTCGCATATCAGGAATGTGTGTTGGGTTGGCAGAAAGAAAGAAAAAATGCCCACGTGTTTAGTATTTTTCATTATCGTAAACACAACAGCAATCTGGTAGTGATTGCGCTGCTTTTTTCAGGGTTAATTATTGTGATATCCCGATTGCAACAAAAAAAAATACTGTAGACTGTAATAGACTGTAATACTGTAGGGAGATATCTCTGTAGACTGATTCATGCTGTTCAGCCTTATACCTGTTTTGTCACTTTAGACATTACGCTAGAGAATCATTCAAATACTAGCTCTAAAGTGACGTTGGTGAATTAGTAATGGCTTCTGCTGTTCTGATGTCAGCTGCAGATGTGAATGAATGGCGGAAGAAAGCAGTTCCTAATACAAAAGGGTTTTTAGACTCTCTGTGGTTGATTTTCTGTTTTATATACACGATTGTGCTGTCAAACTGTTGTATAAACTCAATATCACACTCGTAGCATTGGGATATGGCTGTATATCATCACTGGTGTGACACTAAGGCACTCGGCCTGCGTCCTCGTGCCAACGCACACCTCCCACCAGTACTCGTGTGATATTGCTCATATATATATATATATATATATATATATATTTTAGTTATTTTTTTTTTCAGAAAAACAAGTAAGTCCACGTAGCATGTTTTTTTAAATATTTGCAGACAATGTTTGGTATTTTTATGATTTAGAAGAGTTAAAAAAGTACACACAGCATCTTTAAATTTATGTTCCAAATTTTACTTAATGTTTAGTTTGTCCATATTTAACCCAAATTTAGGTTGAAAAAACCCAGCAATTTTTAGAGAGCATTAGTTCCCTAAAAACTACAGAAGTGTAGTATCTAAAAAGGTACCACCCTAGTGACAGCGTTTGTACCTTTATTTTTTGAAAGTGTATAATAAAAATTAATGGAGATACAGTGTTGTTCTGAACTGACTTTCACCGAATGTACAAAGAATTCTTTCAAAACATCTTTTCTGAGAAAGTAAGTTGGTTAACCAAGTTAACCAGAATCAGAAGCTTCATTATCTTAGTTTGCACAAAGCAGCATGACAGTTTCACTAACAAAACTAAGCGCACATATGAAACAGAACCACATGATCGTCACTCATCAGTGTGTTCACAGCAAATTCTGCTAGTGCGCTCGCCGACAAGAACGATTCCTATCAAGGGAACAATCAGGGTTTCCATGGCAACCATAAAGCATCATTCAAGGTCATTATTCACACAAAGCAAGAATGGAATATTTTATCACATCCCAGTTGCCGGAGCGCAAGGATATCAGCAAGAATGTTCGAGCCATTAAAACACGAGATTTATGGGTAATGATCGGGCCCATAGAGCACGGCTATGAGACATATGACCCCCTCCCACCAGCCACTGCGTCATCGATCCACACCACAATGAGTTTGTCTTCCCAGTCATTTTCCGACATGACACCGCTGCCTCCGAGGCTTTGCCCGATAAAAACAAAACACAAAGGATCCTGCAAGGGTGGAAAAAAAAGCACATGAGCAATTACATGACCTTATCCTGCCGCTCTTGATCTAGGTTTAAAATGAGAGTTCCCCACCTTTCGTCTTACATTTATACCTTTGCAAATGCTCTTTTTTGACATTTCAGTCGCTTCACTAGAGGCAAAGTTTTGGCAGAAGAGGCTGCCACGGTTTCCTACATCAAAGTTTGAGTCATCAGAGAGAGAGACTGCGATCCTGAGGGAGACGCTGCAGGCATGCGAGCGGAACTGAAAAGCACTGACAGTTGTAACAGTGAACTAAGCCACTTGAGCCGGGGAACCAAAACCCAGAGCCACAGTATAGAGGATGTGATAAAGAGACGTTTAACAACTTATCCGAGCAGATGTTAAAACTTTTTACCGACACGTTCTGGAATTGATCACTCAATCAAAGCGTAAAGTAACATGTTAAACCGGTAGTTCACTGCTAAGATTTAAATGCTGTCATCATAGATTCATTCTCCTGTTGTTCAAACCTAATGTATACAACTTCTCTTCTGTGGAACAACAAATGGTTTCTTAATGGTTTTGGTTTTTAATCTGAGATAAAAACAGATTAAATCAATGTACTGTGCAAAAAAAAACTGAATATGTTTATTTTTTGAACTTTCTATTTCATTCATTTTCTTTTGGCTTAGTCCCTGATTTATCAGAGGTCGCCACAGCGGAATGAACAACCAATTACTCTGACATATCCTTTAAGTAGCGGCTGCCCTTCCAGTTGCAACCCAGCACTGGGAACCTTTATATTTTACACTTTTAATTATTCATTCATTCATTAATTTTCATTTCGGCTTAGTCCCTTTATTAATCTGGGGTCGCCACAGCGGAATGAACCGCCAACTTATCCAGCATATGTTTTACGCAGCGGATGCCCTTCCAGCTGCAACCCATCTCTGGGAAACATCCATACACACCCATTCACACTCATACACTACGGGCAATTTAGCTTACCCAATTCACCTATACCGCATGTCTTTGGACTTGTGGGGGAAACCGGAGCACCCGGAGGAAACCCACGCCAACACAGGGAGAACATGCAAACTCCACACAGAAACGCCAATTGACCGAGCCGAGGCTCGAACCAGCGATCAGCGACCTTCTTGCTGTGAGGCGATTGTGCTACCCACTGCGCACACACTTTTAATTATGCAACACATATATATAATAATAGTCAATGGGGATGCAGTGTTGTTCTGATCTTCACTGACTTTCATTGAATACAAAAACATTAAAAGTACAGTAACAAATGAAATTCATGCTTATTGTTTTTGTTTTTTTTTGCTAAATATTTTAATTCAGACAGTTAGTTTGTTGTACTGTAAATGCTGTTACAGTAGTTTTCATTTAGTTTTCTTTTTTCATTTTCATTTTGTTAAATTTCTCATCCACACCAAGAGCACCCTTTTGACGAACACTTATTCTGGAGTCTGATGGATGTCTCTATAGTGGGTAAACGTGAAATATAATTCCTCTTACTTATTTGTTTTTTTTTTAAAGCAAATAAAAGAAAAGGAAAATACATCTGGTCCATTACATAGTATTAACAGATACAATGTTACATATAATTATGCGAAAAAAAGAAAGCATTGCTTTTTGTTAAACAGCTCTATCAATTTATTTAAAATCTTCTTTACTATGAAAATGTATTATTCATACCTGACTCAAAATATTCACAATCTACAAGATTCCATGAGAAATGTATGGCCTTGTATGAATGCATGAAAAATTCTGGCACATACAGTGATGTATGACCAAAGCAATGATGTATCGAGTGTAACGCACAAGCCGCAATGCTTATGTAAACCAAGGGTGTTGAAAATTTATACATGCAGTAATGGTAATTTTCTTTCACTGTCCGGGATTCACTGTGTTTTATGGGCGTGTGGCAAGGTCACGCTTGCCCTTTCAAATGAAGTTCCCAATTCATTCATCAGCCATAGTGTGACCTATTCATCACCCACACCCAGGCATGTCATGCACATGTGGCTGTGGAAGAATTCAATTACTTCAAATAGGCAGCGTCTTACCTCATCTAGCCATTTCTGCGCTACTTATGAGGCTCTGATGAAATTGTTCAGTACAGTTCTTTTTGGAGTAGGTTTCCCTAAACATCAAATGCTTATGCAGCATAATGTAATCATCTCTCTGTACAGTCTAAAATGCTGAATAGTACGGCCTGATGATTTATACATGTGTAGTTCAATACACTTGTCTGTTGAGCTCTGCAGACCAGTAAGCAGAATTGATGAAATGTTGGTGTAGATTGTGAGAAAGTGGTTTACTGCTGAGCTGGGATTCTGGGTATCTAAATGAGAGCCACGCACACATATTTTATGACCGTCTTTTGAAAGAGAGTATCTGAAGGAAGTTGTTTAAAAATTGAAGGAAACAACAAAACTGTAGTGCTATGCTTTTTTTTTTTAAATGTACAATTTAAAAATGACATTTCTACATTCATTAATAATTGGAAATTAGAATTTTTATATTGTGTTTGTCTGTAACTTGTGATTCACTGGTGTTTTCAATTCATTTGTGTTTTTGGACTGCACTGTGGGACTTTTTGAAGAAATAGTAGTAAAAAATAAGTACTTTCAGCTCACAATTTTTTTGCACGGTAGTTTACATGAAAAAAAAAAACAAAAACATTATATTTTTTAACCTTCAAAAAAATCTTTAAATATCATTTTGTTATACTTTTCTCTATCAAGGTTTAATAATGCAATTCAAAAACAAACCTAAAACACCCATAAATCACAAAATTCTTATAACTGCTGCTAATTAATTGCAAATGAATTGATAATTTTACAGTGTACCCATTGAGTAATGTAGTCCAAATTCAAAACATTGGAGGGTTTTTTTTTTCACTCTGCCCCTCCTCAGATGATGCCACGTAATTGCAGGTTGCCAGATTGGTGACACCAACAGGAGCAAGCATGCCTGACGATCGAGCTTTACAATGCAAGCTGCTCATCTAAGGTTTACATTTGTAATATTTATAATATTTGCTAATTAAAACCACCTCATGTGGATTTTTATAACTCTGAATCTGCATAGCATTTCAGAGGTCCTCCAGGGGTGACATTTTCAGCCGTGCCCCCATATTTTGAGGCAGCCTTTATGACTGAAATGAAATATGCTGTATTTTCCATCAAGGTAACTCGGGATGCCGAAGTATAATTGGGTAAACTGGCAGTGGGTGCTGTTACACAGACATTCCAACACATTCCAGACATTTTCAAAGAAGAATAATGATTTTTACATTGTTTTTCAGATAAACAAGTATGTTCACTTAGCATGTTTCTTAAAGATCTGCAAACATATTATGATATTTATAGAAGAGTCAAAAGCTTACACACAGCACCTTCAAATACATAAACACAAAATATAGAGTATCACAACAGACAAAAAAGCAGACTGCTGTGAAAAAATAATGCTCAGTCTGGGGGAAATCAGAGGAAATTAGGGCAAGTGCCATTTTTTACACCACTTGAGTCACTGTTGGTTGTTGCTTTTCCGCCTGGCTGCACTGTATCTTAATGGTTAAGAGTGTGACCATGTGCCATTTTGAATCGTCTTCAGTGCTTCAGTAATAACAGATGAATAGAATAATATCTTAAAAGCTAAAAGCTAACATTGTAAAAACAGATGAATGTTTTCACTTTTTATATCAACTCAAAAATCACTCTAAGATGCAGCGCAAGGTCATGGGTTTGATTCCCAAGGTAAATCATGATAAAACAGGTTCCTTGAATAAGATGCTAGTTGTACCATGCGCATAAACATTGTCAGGAGATGTACAATATTTATACTGTACATACATCAAATGTGTTCTGATACAGAAAGATTTCTTTGCACAGTAATGACATCACAGGCGTCATCACCCAGGGGAACGCTCAGAGGAGTCGCATCGTGACATGTGTAGGGAAAAAAAACTCATCTCAGAATGTGAAAAGAAAGTTCAAATGCATGTTTGACATTGGCCTAATGAGAATCTAAAGATGTGACTCACAGAGACCGGTCTTGATAAATGCCTTGCATTAAGTAAAAGCAAGTGAGATTAATTTCTTGTCAAGTTAAAAGATAACCCCATTAGCATACTTTATTCAAGAATCTTTGATTTGATAGTATAACATTTGGTCTTTGATCAGAGGAGTACATCTAATTTGAATAATACTGCCAATTGTAAAAGTAAACTATATGGTAAACAATTATGGTAACACTTTACAATAAGATAATAGTTTGTTAACCAGAGTTAATAACATTAACTTACAAAGGGCATTACTGTTGTTTTATTCATTTTTGAAGTTAGTTAATATAAATATATGTTAATTAATGATGTAGTTGTCTTTGTGTTATTTAAATGTGACCTTATTGTAAGGTGTTACTGGAATTATTTATACTGTTTACAGAAATTACTCATCATTAGTGACTATTATAGATTATATATAATATTCATTCATTCATTTTCTTTTCGGCTTAGTCCCTGTATTAATCTGGGGTTGCCACAGCAGAATGAACCACCAACTTATCCAGCACATGTTTTACGCAGCGGATGCCCTTCCAGCTGCAACCCATCACTGGGAAATATATATAATATATAATATTATATTATATATAATTATATATTATGTTAATAATAACAACAATAATGTTATAAATAATTTTAATATGCCTCACGGTGGCGCAGTGGGTAGCACGTTCGCCTCATAGCAAGAAGGTCGCTGGTTCGAGCCTCGGCTGGGTCAGTTGGCGTTTCTGTGCGGAGTTTGCATGTTCTCCCCGTGTTGGTGTGGGTTTCCTCCGGGTGCTCCAGTTTCCCCCACAAGTCCAAAGACATGCAGTACAGGTGAATTGGGTAGACTAAATTGTCCGTAGTGTATGTGTATGAATGAGAGTGTGTGGATGTTTCCCAGTGATGGGTTACAGCTGGAAGGGCATCCGCTGTGTAAAACATATGCTGGATAAGTTGGCGGTTCATTCCGCTGTGGCAACCCCAGATTAATAAAGGGACTAAGCCGAAATGAAAATGAATGAATGAATGAATGAATGAATGAATGAATGAATGATTGAATGAATAATTTTAATATTTAAAAATAATTTATAACATATTGTTACTTCATAAAGAAAAATATGTTTGCTGTATTTTATTTTTTTGATGACCCCCCATGACCACAAAACCAGTCATATGGGTCAGTTTTGACATTTGTACATCAACTGAAAGCTGAATCGATAATGTTTCCACTAAGTTTTTTTTAGGATACTACAATATTTGAAATAGAATAGAAGTATTTTAATATAAGGGTTAAAAATATATATATATTGATAAAATAATAAGATCTCAGCAAAGCATATTACTCAAAAATTATTTTTGATATACTTAAGGAATTTACTAAATGTATTCATGGAAGACAATCTTTACATAATATTCTAATGATTTTAGCAAATGAAAATCAACAATTTTGACTCATTCAATGTATTGTTGGTTTTTCTCACAAATATAGACTGTGCAATTTAATATTGGTTTTGTGGTCCAGGGTCTAATTTCAGCACAAAGGAGATGTTACTATATCAAGAAGTTTGAAATATTTTAACACTATATTTTTATGGCCATATCATACCAACAGAAATGCTGGATATCTGGCAACCATGTCACTTTTTTTTCTCTTAAAAATGCAAATCCGTATAAGCTCAAGTAGGCAAAGCATGTGTGTTATTAATAACCGTATCAATGTTTGTATCACAAGCATGCATGTGTACTCGAGGGCCACTCCCTGGACAAGTCTAAAGGGCAGAAGTATTTGCAGAACAAATATGTTGTTTAATTTACCCAAAAAGAGCATAAAGAATGCCCCAAAGATGATAAAGTCAATGCTGAAATCTTTGCTGAGAGCTCACTGACCTTTCCCGTGCTCTGGGTTCAGAAAAGAAGAGGCATGGCTTTATCAGTAGTTAAATTAATGATCAATCCTTGAAAACTCCCTGACTCTGCAAGACTCCTCCTGGCTTACCCTTTCTTCTCTCTTTATTCCTCATCTCAGATTTTTCCCCTTGCTCTATATCATGCACACACACACACACACACACAATGCCTTCTGCAATCGCACGGGAATCCCAAAAACTTGCACCTTATTTGCTACAATCCACATTTCACTCACTCTGTGTGCCAGAACGCAAATGTCTTGGTTTTGTCTGCAGCGCAAGCCAAGCCCAGAGCAGAAGCTGGGAAAAGTTGAGGTGTTAAGCATCTTTCACCTCCCTCTCAGTGGCGTCTCAATCACTCTGCTTAGATTTTTGTTCAAGCGCAGACAGAGGCTTTAACAGTGTGGCTGTCACAGATTAATATAATCAGCTATTGTGTCCGCGGCACACAGACCGATCGTGTTGACAGATAAAGCCAGAGCTGTAAATCTGCTCTTACCTGCTGTTGAAGCTTAATGCAGGGAGGAGGAACAAGAGGTAAATGGCTCCGATGAATTTCATTGCTTTGTCTTGCTCTCATGCACTCAGCGTTTCTTTCCCCCTTTTTCTCTCGATCGCTCGCTTTTCCCTTCTCCCTTTAGCTCCTGGTTGGCTCGCCACTCTCTCTCTCTCGCTCTCTCTTTCTGTGGTGCACACGCGCGTTAATGCAGGCACACACGCCGCGGCAGACAGATGCAACGCTGCAAGCAGTCTGTGTATGTGAAAGTGCGAGGCTCTCTGGCTTCAAATAGCAGGGACAGGGAGATGGACGGATTTATTAATGGCCAGGAACCAGGGTGCAGGAGCGGGGGGGTTGGGGTATCCGAGATCCGGAAAGGAAGACTGGAGAATGATTTGAGGTGGTGAGGTGATGTCAGCATCAATACAGCCAGTGGCTCCCGGTCTTTCTCTTCTGCGTTTCACGGAGAGATGAATACATGCTGGTGTGTCCCACATGATATCCATCTGTCTGCGTTATTACCCGCAGCCTTGGGACGGGGCAGGGCGATTATCTGGGCTCGAGGCGAGCAGGGTTACTCCACAAAGACTAAATTAATCAATTTCGGTGGAGATTACACTTTGATGGCAGGGTTCATTAGTTTGACATTTAGTTCTCTGTTGTCCGTCAAAGTAATTGATGAGACATTTCCCCGCTCACCGTCTCATATTGTGAGATTAAGAGGGTAAACCAATGAAGATGAATTTAATAGTCATGCAGTTGCTTGGCTTTACCTTTCTGCCGTGTTGCATCTGATGTCTTCATCCACTTTCTCAGAACTGGTTATCAAAATCTGGACAAGCAAAATGTTATACTGTAGATGTATAATGAAATCTCAATATAAGGATCTTTTTTTTTTAAATCCTATCCTAAAAACTATACTAATTCATAGTAAATACGTAAAATAGTGGTTTTGAACCATACTGCAGTTAATTACTTGAATTAATTTGTTTTGGTAATATTATAATATCTGTGGTACAACAAATACAAACAAATGAAAACAAATTACCCAAAACCATGTTTTCTTCAACTATATATATAAACAATATATATAAACAATATATTATACTAAAATACACCACAGTTTTTTCACAGTGTAGAAAAAACTTAAGTATACTAAAGTTCACAACAGTTAATATTACAGTATGCTGTAGCTGTCAGGGTTGGTGAGGGAAAGGAGCGAGGACTCAAATGCATGAACAAAAATAGATTTATTAATCTTAAAAATAAAACAAAAATGAAACAAACTACCCAGGGGAAGAAAACATTAACTAAACAAACTTGACTGGGCTGGACTGATAGGGGAAGAGCAGTACAAGACAAAACGGGTTCATCAGGAAAGAATGACGATAACAAACTGGTACACTACAGCAGACATGCGGGAGCTATAAAAAGAACAAATCAAGAAATAAACAGGTGAACAGAATAAATTAATAATGAAATAACAAGATGAGTGGGACTAGACAATAAACAGAGGAGCACAAGCTCACAGCAAACAGGACTAGAATATGCAGCCAATGATAATACTCATTAATACATGTTCACATGAAACAGAACGCTAAAGAACGTGACTAAATGTAACCATAAGCCACGTGCTTCACACAATGGCAACATAAACACAAGACTGAACGCAAAACACAAGCTAACGATAAGTGAAACATTACTTAACATGCACTCACTTGGTTGTTCAAGCCATGTACAGCATGCCGCAGACAAACAACATGAACTCCAAGACAAGGAAGCGAGCAAGTGGAACCTGAGCCTCCTTGTGAACACGTGCTCACTACAAAGACAAGAAACAAGACAAAGACAAGAGAAAACTCTGCCACTAAAACAAGAATAAACATGACCGAAGTGGCAGAGAGAGAGGTAGTGGAGCCAGGCCAGCAAAACAAATAAGGGAGGGAAGAAATGGCAGAGCCAGGAAGAGTCAGGAGGTTCAGGGACCCTAGCTGACAGAAAGGGCAGAGCTGCAGGAACAGGAATCATGGTGGGGAACCAGGAAGGACAGTCCCTGGGTGGGGCCAACAAGTTAGAAACCCCGACAGAGGGCCAGGAAGGAGCAGGAGAGACATACCAGGGAACAACAAGAGAGACAGAATGGGGAGGGACTGGAGGGACAGACTAGGGTGTGTTCAGCGGGTCAGGGACCCCGGCAGAGGGCCAGGGTGGAGCCGAAAGGAACAGGGACACATCAGAGAGGAACAGGAGGAGTGACCCAGAGAGGATCGGACAGGACAGGCAGGAGGAGCTTGACAGGGGCAGTCAAGGCTGGAGGCCCCTGGGGAGCTAGCAGGGCCAGAGGCTTGAGAAGAGCTGACAGGGCAAGGAGCTGGGCTGGGGCCGGCAGAGCAAGGAGTTTGGGCATTGCAAACAGGGCAAGAAGCCAGGCTGGGGTCGGCAGGGCAAGGAGCCTGGACGTTGCAGCCAGGGCAAGGAGCCTGGGTGGTGCAGGCACTGGGCTATGGTCTGGGGCTGGAGCCGACACTAGTGGAGGATCCGGGGCTGGAGCTGACACTGGTGAGTGCTTGGGTGCCCGAGCCAACACCGGCGGGCGCTCTGGGGCTGGAGCTGACACTGGCGAGTCAGCTCTTGAGGTTTGGGCATGGACTGGAGAGGAAGAAGGTCGCTGGTTCAAGCCTTGGCTGGGTCAGTTGGCATTTTTGTGTGGAGTTAGCATGTTCTCCCCGTGTTGGTATGGGTTTCCTTCGGGTGCTCCGGTTTCCCCCACAGTCCAAAGACATGCTATAGGTGAATTGGGTAAGCTAAATTGTCTGTAGTGTATGTGTGTGAATGAGAGTGTATGGGTGTTTCCCAGTAATGGGTTATAGCTGGAAAGGTATCCGCTGCGTTAAACATGCTGGATAAGTTGGCGGTTCATTCTGCTGTGGCGACTCCTGATTAATAAAGGGACTAAGCCGAAAAGAAAATGAATAAAGGAATGGGTGAATTTAAATAAATAAATAAAATTTTGTAATGTTCAACTTAATTTATTTGTTTAAATTCAGCCCAAATAAATTGCCTACTAACCACTTAACCACTTAAAAAGAATTTTGTAAATCCACAGAATCATTTTTGAATCTTTTTTTTGTGTAAATTTTATTTAAATTTTATTTTCTTAAATTTATTTAGTAAAATACTCTAGTGACATACTCATTTTTATCAACTAAATCCCCAAAACCCTTGTTGAGCTCTGACTAATGTAATATTGTTTCAGAGTTCAAGCCCCTACTTGCTTATTTTAACAGTCATCAATGAGTAATTATTTTTTTTTCATAAGCTTTTAATAAGCTAAGCTTTAATATCTCAACATTTTGGACACCAATATTTCAATAATGCATAAAATATGAAGTCAAAGTCTAGTCATTTGAGATCTTCAAGGATAAAAGTTTCTGATCATGCTTTTTTCATGGCATTACAGCTTGCTGTGACTGTATATTATTATTGCTTGTTGTTTGTTTTTGCATCTTACCAAGAGTTTGGACTCGTAAACTATGATGCATGACATCCGACTTAACAAGAAGATCAAAAGCTAGCTTGCATCAGATCTGACATCAAATCATCCAATGATAAAAAGAACAAAGTCCAGCCTCATTTTTCTCTATTTCAATAATCCATTTCACTCAGTTGTATGTAACCTACAGTGTTGGGGAAAGTTACTATTGAAAGTAGTGCCTTACAATATTGAATTATTCATTCATTCATTCATTTTCATTTCGGCTTAGTCCCTTTATTAATCTGGGGTCGCCACAGCGGAATGAACCGCCAACTTATCCAGCATATGTTTTACGCAGCGGATGCCCTTCCAGCTGCAACCCATCTCTGGGAAACATCCATACACACCTATTCACACTCATACACTACGGACAATTTAGCTTACCCAATTCACCTATACCGCATGTCTTTGGACTTGTGGGGGAAACCGGAGCACCCGGAGGAAACCCACGCCAACACAGGGAGAACATGCAAACTCCACACAGAAATGCCAACTGACGCAGCCGAGGCTCGAACCAGCGATCAGCGACCTTCTTGCTGTGAGGCGAACGTGCTACCCACTGCGCCACTGTGAGGCCAATATTGAATTACTCCCCCAAAAAAGTAACTAATTGCATTACTTAGTTACTTTTTATGAAAAGTAATGCGTAATATTACTTTTGAGTTACTTGTGCGTTACTTTTCCTTACCTGGCTGAGGTTGGATCTCTTTCAGAACTTGCAGGTGTTTTTTCACCTTTTTATAGAGAAGCTCTGCATTTAACTGCCACCTATATAACCTACACCTTAATTTTGCTTTAAAAATTGTAGGATAAAATTATATTTTGAGAACTTTCTGAGCCCAGATCTATATATGCTCTATATACAGATCAATGAAAGCATGTAAAGTAATGTGTTTGCTACTTTTGTACATTTTGTGTTATTAGTTAAGTAAATTCACTGTCCATTTAGATAAAGACTGCATGTAGCAACTCGTTTGAAGACATGACGAAACGGGAACACGATACTTAACAAAAGGACGGATTTATTAACAAACACTTACTGGATAGAATCACTGGATAGACAGGACATGCAGACAGGACAACGACGCTGGAACAATACAATACCAGACCACGAAGGACACAGATGGAAGGGTATAAATACAAGGGCAGATGATTAAACTAATGAGACACAGGGGATAAACGCAGGTGAAACAAATCAACATCAGAAAACAGCGGGAAAACAGAACAAAGAGATCACATGACGACAACAGAGGCACGTGGACATGACAGAACACTGACAGTACCCCACCCCCCCTTTTTTAAAGGCTCGTCATCGCGTCTTCAACACGAAACAACAACAGAATGAGGGACGATGGAAGGGGAGGGTACCAGGGAGGAGTCAGGACACAGCCAGAAGGACGGCCTGGGCGGAGTCGAGGAAGGGAGGGACCATGGAGGAGGAGGGGCTGCCACGACAGAGACAAGGGAGGAATGAGCCAACGCAGAGCCCTAGGGTCGAAGTGCCGAGGTGGAGTCCGCAGCTCGGAGGTTGGAGGAGCTGATGCTGATCGTAACTTCTTTTTTATACCGGAACGTAAAGTCCACACTAGGGGCTTAGTAACTACTAGCTAGTTTGTAACTAAATTTGTTCTCACTTCGGTTGCACCACATGCTCTTATGGCAAACCGTAGTTAGTAGGTTGTAAGCTCTCCGTAAAGTCATGCGTAGTCGCATTGAATGATGTAATATCCAATAAAAAGCATTTAAATCCTTAAACTGCTTTAAAATTCTGTAACTAATCCATCTATATAAACCTGTTCTATGAAAATGAAATTATAAATTACATTTTTATAGCACATTAAATTACAGTCAGTCAGTAATAGCATACGACGCACGCATCTGTATTGCCAGCCGTGAATGCACCTGAAGTTATCCAAACATTAAAACAGATTTTTTTATATCCTACTCCTGAAAGAGAAAAGAGCAGGAAGAAAACTCACTCATGAAGAAATTCTCGTTTTAATTGATGGATACAATAAACACAAAACACGCTTTGAAAGAAAATTAAACTTCTTTCATAAACCAAAAAATGTGAGATTTGGAATGAAATTAAGGCTGTGAGTAGAGGGAGATCATTCTTCACTATCATCGCGAGCTCCTCAATGTAAACTAATCTCTTTTCTACCATTATACATGGGGGGAGCCTGCCATAAATATTTAGTTTGAATGTATCGCTACGTTTAAACTAAGTCCAATTTAGTAATGTGTAAGTTGTAACTTAGTGTCCCTTAAGTCACAACTAGGCTATGTTTTAACTTACGCACTGCTGGTGCAACCGGCCCCAGCACACGAAGTGAAAGAAATTTTCTTTGGCCGGCAACACTGTAACAAGGCAAAGAGCAAGCCTGCATCTCTCTCACATGGATGCGATTGTGTTTCTAAATGCAAACCAGCGATCCACGAACTTGACCAAAGACTGTCTGTGGCTAGAGGATGATAGCGGGATGACTTGTGTTCTGTATAAAGTCGGATAAAGTAAGAGTCCTTATTTCTGTCGAAAACAGGGTAAATATAAAATGATTCAATCGCAAGACGCGCATTTTATTCATAATTGCATTGCTGTTTTATTTCTAGGACTTTCTCTATATTATGTTTGCATGTTAAAATATCATGCAATCATTTGACAGATTTGCTCAATCGTTTACTGTGTCTATGCATATTGCATTTATTATTTTAATATTTTTTATTTATTAATTTAAATAATTTATATAGAAATAGTTTATTTATTTTCCATTTGGCTGTATAGGCTATTGTCGGTTGTTGAACTATTTCTTTTCTGAACCAAAATAATTTTAATTTTTGTCTCATACTTGTACAATTACTTGCGCACACATGCTCGTTTGCATAGGCTATCTTCAGGCCGGTTGAAGTAGGCTAATATATTAGTTCATTTTGTTATTTTAATAACTGTTGAAACTGTAGTAGAAATTAAATGATTGAATCAGATTTAGCCTAGTTCAAAATTATTTTATTACTGTTTTAATTAGTTTTATGAATACTGCGTTATAAATATATAACTATAAAAGACAGTTTTCAAGATGCATTTTAGATTTTGGGTGTGGCTACTTCTACTTTCTATAGCCTACATTAAATGTAAAATTAAAAAGTAATAATTAGCCAACAGTTTTTTTCTTTTTTTTCGTTTATTAATATTTTATGTATTTTCAATTTGAACTTTTTATTTATGCATTATTTATTAATTTAGGCTATTTATTTTTTTGCGGGTCAGCTGTATTGTTTAGAGTCACAGGTCACTGCGTTGCATGTTTGGGGGTCCAGAATGTTAATGTGGTGCTTGCGGGCAGTCCATGCCATCAATGTCTGTTGCACAGCTAAGATCACGGCTCGCTCTTGCAAAAGGGCGAACCACCCCTGTTGTCCTGAGCAAGTCAGTTGACACTCGGGCAGATCTGAGGGTTACAGTGGGGGTCAATCCGCCGCCCTCGGGCTCGCGGACCTCTCACTTCTCAGAGCGCTCCATCCAAGCTTCAAGTGAGGGAAGCGCTCTATACTCTCGAATGGATGCCCTTTCACTTGATGACACCGAGGATCAGATGTCCATTGCTGCATCGGAGGGTGGGCTGTCATTATCTGATGAGGATCCGAACCCGCTCCCTCCCTCTGTGGTGGTGAGCGAGGTGTCCAATCTAGAAGCAGATATGATGCCCGTGCTTTCCTGGGCTGCTTCGGCTGTGTGTCTGGAGATGGTTTATCCCTCAGCCCCGTGGCCGGAACCGATTAGATGGGTGTTATGTGGAGGCTAAGATGCCCGCGTAATGCCTCTTCCTGGCGCAGTCAGCCTCTTCTCCCGCCCAAGGCATGCAGGTTATCTGCATCCCCCGGGGCCAGAGCCTACACTGCCGCAGGCCAGGCTGCTTCTGCCCTGCACGCTATGGCCAAGTACCAATGCTCAAAGCACAGGCGTTGACCAAGCTGAACGAGGGTGGTTCTGACCCAAGCTTAATGCATGAGCCCCACCTGCAGTTTTAAGACCTGCTCCGCCGCCCCTGCCTGATCCTCTGGCTAATCGGCAGCGTCAAGCACGCCGCAGGCGTTCAGTGTCCCCACCCCAGGGCACTTTTAAGTCCGGTAAATGGACTGCAAAGCGTTCCTGACACGGGCCATCCGGATAAGAGGGAACTTGCTCTTTTCCCGGTGGAGGGCCGGGCTTCACAACATCAAACGGCCTTGCAGTCAGCGACCGCCAAATTCTCAATAAAAGAGCATGCTTCCCCTTCCCCGGATGTGTCAGCCCGAATACTGCCAGTCTGGGACGCTATGCCTTCCAGCTCGCAGGCTCTGTGCAACTCGCCAGTGGCTCTGAGTGTGTTGGAGGACGGTCTCCCTTCTCGCACACTCTCAGCCCCCTCTCAGGACCCTGGGAGGAAGGTGAGAGTAAATCTCTTGCCTCCTGCTCTTCCGCGGGACTCCAGCGCTCCTTGAATCAGCCCTTCCACTCCGTGCTGCCCTATCGCTGGTGTGTCAATGGTGCTGGTCAGGACGGACAGCATGGCGACAGCAGCGTATATCAACCACATGAATTACTGAAAGAGTTGCTACCTGTAGTAGGAGAACCTCTTCTTAATCTCTTCTGTTAATCTCTTCTTAAGGAGAACCTCTTCTTAACCTCTTCTTTTATTAACTCTTCTTTATCTTTAGGCCATGTTCCAAATCCTTTCAAGCTAGCTGTTATTAAGCCTATTATTAAGAAACCACAACTGGACCCCAGCAACTTAGCTAATTATAGGCCTATTTCAAATCTTCCATTTATGTCTAAAATAGTAGAAAAAGTTGTTTCTGCCCAATTATGCTCCTTTCTACAGATGAACAACATTTTTGAAGTGTTTTAGTCAGGTTTCAGGCCTCATCACAGTACAGAAACCGCATTAGTGAAAATAACCAACGATCTACTCTTAGCTGCTGACCAAGGCTGCATCTCGTTATTAGTTTTACTTGATCTTAGTGTGCATTTGACACTATCGGCCACAATATCCTTATAGATCGCTTAAATTCTACAGGTGTCCAGGGACAGGCTCTACAATGGTTTAAGTCATACTTAACTGACCATTACCAGTTTGTCAATATAAATGGACAGCCTTCACAAACCAGGCCAGTAAAGTATGGGGTGCCTCAAGGGTCAGTTCTAGGCCTTTTTCTGTTTACAATATACATGCTACCCCTAGGAGACATTATTAGAAGACATGGCATAAGCTTCCACTGCTATGCAGATGATACCCAATTATATATTTCAACAAAACCTGATGAGACATCTGAACTGTCTAAACTAACTGAATGTATTAAAGATATTAAAGACTGGATGACCAACAATTTTCTTCTCTTAAACTCAGACAAAACAGAATTATTACTTATTGGGCCTAAATCCTGTACACAGCAGATCTCACAACTTGAACTGCAATTAGAGGGATACAAAGTTAGCATTAGCTCTACTGTAAAAGATCTGGGCGTTATATTAGACAGCAATCTAACTCTTGAAAATCATATCTCCCATGTCACAAAAACCGCCTTTTTTCATCTGAGAAATATCGCTAAGTTACGAAATATGCTATCCATCTCAGATGCAGAAAAGCTAGTTCACGCTTTTATGACTTCTAGGCTGGATTACTGTAATGGTCTGTTCGCTGGTTGCCCAGCATCTTCTATTAATAAACTTCAGCTAGTACAAAATGCAGCTGCCAGAGTTCTTACCAGGTCTAGAAAATATGATCATATCACCCCAATTTTATCCTCCTTACACTGGCTACCTGTTAAGTTCCGTATTGACTACAAAATATTGCTTCTTACCTATAAAGCTTTAAATAATCTAGCTCCTGTTTATCTAACTAACCTTCTGTCTCGTTACAATCCAACCCGCTCTTTAAGATCTCAAAACGCAGGGCTTCTGGTAGTACCCAGAATAGAAAAGTCGAGTAAAGGAGGTCGAGCCTTCTCATTTATGGCTCCTAAACTCTGGAATAGCCTTCCTGATAATGTCCGAGGCTCAGACACACTCTCTCAATTTAAAACTAGACTAAAGACCTATCTATTTAGTAAAGCATACACTCAATGCATCGCATAACGGTATGATGTATTAGTGTGCTCCTCCTGTTTTAATACATCAGTCATTGTGTTCGAAACTCTCATATGCTTTACATATTTGTTATATAACTGCTATTTTCATCTATAACAATCCATTTTCTCTCTCGTTTAAATACACTATGAACAGCAGCTACGCTAAATATTTTTTTTATTTTCTATTTCCACCTGGGGATACTCATCCCGAGGTCCCTACAGATTTGCAGCGCCATCGATGTGATCCTAGGCCTGTGAAGAGATGATCCAAAGGTATCCTGGACCAGGCCGTATCCCGAGCTGATACTGTGGTGGTCATGGAGGAATGGAGTGCATGAGACTGATTCCTGAAAGGAACAAGTCTACGCTTGATCCTGTGGGCCAGCCTGACCTCCCGCTGGTGCCCTACCCACACCTGCAGCTTCCACGATGGACGTCCAGCTTCTCCAGCCCCGGCGCCTAGACTGCAGGTCCACACAGGAAGTTTTAGCCAGAAGAAAAATGATCGTGCCTAACATAGCCTGGTTTCTCTTGAGGTTTTTTTTTTCCTTCCCTTCGTCAATTGGTGGAGTTTTTTCCTCGCCACTGTTGCCACTGGCCTGCTCGGATCGGGACTTGTGGAGCTGCGCTTCGGTGGATTTGCTCTTCAGTATTGAACTTTCAGCAGTGAAACTTAAACCACACTGAACTGAACTAATCTGAACTAAACTCTGAAATCTGGACTTTACTAGAACATGTTAAGCTGCTTTGACACAATCTACATTGTAAAAAGCACTATATAAATAAACTTGAATTGAATTTAATTGAATGGGGGGTATCCGCTCCCGCCGCATGTCTCAGCTCACTCGCCGTCTGCTCCTCTGGAGTCACACGCGGATGAAATCAATGTGCACCATTCACATCCCTGGCGAGATCAACAGTGCAGCCGATACACTCTCACGGCAGCTTCCACGTCCGGAAGAATGGAGGTTCCACCCCGAGTCTGTTCAGCTGATATGGGCGCACTTCAGGAAAGCCTAGTTCGATCTGTTTGCTTTCTCCAAGAGCACCTATTGCCAGCACCTATTTTTTTCCCTGACCGAGGGCTCCCTCTGCACGGACGCACTGGCTCACAGCTGGCCTGGTGAACTCCAATAAATGATGAAATTTGGTTGGTGTTGTAACACGCTTGCGGCGCATTTCTCTCTAACACAGAGATACGTGCGCTTTTTTTTACTCTGTTCAGTTGAGTTCCCCATCTGGCAGACCCTACAGAGTTCCTCTGAGGCCCCCAGCATCTGACTCAGCGGAGGAGTTAAGTGCTTGGCCCATTACGCTGTTGGCATGCCCACTTGGTCAGCCTGCGTTCTGGGTATAGGTGCCTGCTATGCTCGATCCCCACTGGCAAATTCCATATGCTTCACTCAGCCACGGTATAGTTCCCCCTCTTAGGCAGGCCCGTGTCTTCTCTCCCTGCTAACCAACCTTCATATGCGTACTCCCCCTTCTCAGGGTTAGTCCATATGTCTTCTTGCCACCAGGTCTCCCCAATTGGGCAGCAGGTGGCCAGGTGGCCTATTGGCACTGCACCCTTTCCCAATGTAAATTCCTAGAACTTAACTAGGTGTAATTTTACGACTCCCCAAAAAATATAAAAAAGCCTTAAATGCTTCACAGGTAAGTAAGGGCCATGGGGCATGTTGGAGGGCTACGTCTCTGGTGATGATGGTGCTCTCACGCGGATAGCTTGGCTAACCTCTCACTAGTGACATGGTAGTGACGTCAATCGCGATGTCGTTTTCCATACATTTCCCCCATAGTGGAAGTTTCCACAAAGCATTGAAGTTCCCCTCCCACTGGGGAACGAAGTGGTTACAACGTAACCCTCGTTCCCCGAGGGGGGGAAAGGAAATGCTATGTTCCTTCGCCACATCGATTGCGCCTTAGCTGACAAATTAGTTTGGCTCTTCAGCTAGAAAAGGTGTCTTTGCTATGCACGGCTGTCATCTTTATTCACAATTGATTGTGATTGCTGCCAGCTGGGCACATTGACGCCGCCAATTCATTGGCCCATTTTACTCTTTCAGATGATTGACTTCTGACGAAATCTCCATAGTGGAAGTTTCCACATAGCATTTCCACCCCATAAAGGATAAAATGTCCTAAATATAAAGTACAGATCAATGTAAACTTAAGCCTTCTATTTTCACAAAAGATGGCAGACGTATCATGAAAATAGTTCATTTGACTCTTGTGCTAAATTTCACAAGCTCTATATGTGAGACTGAATTTTGGAAAACCCAGCATTTAAAATTTGTGAATGAACCATTAAAACTGTTTCTATAAACTGGATAACCAATCAATTAAAAAAATTAATAAAATCTGACTCAAAAAAGGATTTCCATGAAATTTGACAGCAATTTCTTTCATGAAACCTCACAAAAGCAACAAGGAGAGTTATAGGCAATATGCCGACTTTCAATGAATAGATATTGGTCGTTCTTTACAAAACCAACTGAATGGCTTCACACAGCTTGGAATGTAGCACACAAATATTTTATGATAGCTTTATGGTGGTTCTGAATCATTTTTAAGCTTTACAGAATAGAAAAGAGCCTTCAAAACTTTCCCTTTTATGGATAGAAAGTAATGCAACATTAACTCTTTTTAAGTGGACTATCCCTTTAATAGAAATACTATATCATGTTTCTTTCCAAATGTTGTTTCTTCTGTCACCTTCTAAAACAAAATGCTGTGAAATGAGAGCCAGCACACCATAAAAACAACCAAAACTCATTAGGAAACTGTAACAGAGTATGCCTGAAGTACCCATCCCTCTTTTCACCTGTGTCACTCGCACTATTTTTGTCTTCAAAGGGAATAAAAGATTTAGGGATAGCCATTGCTTTTAGCCATGGAAGGCTGACCGATTCAAGTTCTATGATCAGAACAGTGGAAATGGAGGAAAGATGTGTCAGCGGTAGAGGTCGTGTTATAAAAGAATGATGAATGGTTTCCATTACACCACTAATGGAGTTTAGAGTCTATTGTCCCTTAGTTCTACTCCCTGCTCCTAATTCCCGCACCTATTTGATTTGCGTCTAATTAGAGCGTCATGGGTTGCATAGGCACTCGGAGAGCAGTCACAGACGAGTGGGGTCCTGCCTCTTGGGACTGCAATAAGTATCCTTAGTAATCTGCACTTATTTGTCTTAGTCACACCTGCAGCAGTTTGTGTCACACTAGACAAGGTGAAGGAAAACATGTCACCTGTCAGATTTATAAGAAATGAAGAGGGCTTTCGGATGAACAATGAGCAGGCACAGAAAGACTCTGTAAATCGTTCTGATGGTATTGCACTGAACAAATAAATCTGTATTTTTCTGGCTTTCTGGTAAAAAGAGCTAAACCATTTTAAAATAATAGACTTTAAGAAATCAAAAATATATTCATTCATTCATTCATTCAATCAATCATTCTTCATTTGTATTTTTTTACATTTGTTTTTTTACAGTTCACAAAAAGGTCTCATTTGTACAGTTAAATGTTGTTTATTCATGTCAGTTTGCATAACATTAACAACTATCATTCATTCATTCATCTTCTATTCGGCTTAGTCCCTTTATTAATCCGGGGTCGCCACAGCGAACCGCCAACTTATCCAGCACATGTTTTACACAGCAGATGCACTTCCAGCCGCAACCCATCACTGGGAAACACCCATACATACTCATTCACACACATACACTACGGACAATTTATCTTACCCAATTCACCTATATCGCATGTCTTTGGACTCGGAGGAAACCCACGCAAACTCCACACAGAAATGCCAACTGACCCAGCCGAGGCATGACCAGCAACCTTCTTGCTTGCTGTGAGGCGATTGTGCTTCCCACTGCGCCACCGTGTCACCCACTTTAACAACTAATTTAAAAATAATTAATTGAATGTAAGAATTTTCAGTGGCCCAATTTTACAACACAACAACATTAAGATCACAAAACAACATCATTAAGATCACAACGTAACTACATTTCAAAAAACAAAAATTTATTTCACAACACAATGACAATAAGATCACAATGCAACTATATTTCAAAAATCAAACATTAATCTCAAAACACAACATTAAGATCACAATGCACTTTTTGAAACACTTCAAAAAGCAAACATTAAGCTCACAACACAATGGAAATGCTCCCGACCACTAGATGGCAGTTGGTCCACAAATGGGCCAAAACAAAGTATGTGAGCATCTCATGAGTATGTATTCTGAGTATGTTTGTATGAGTATGTATTTCACAGACTTTGCTTCACAGATGTCCTACTTCTTGCTCCTTGGTAGCGATGTATTGTATCAAATTTTTTGCGGCGTCTAGAGGTAATCAATGTTGCAGTCTGTAACTTTCTATGAAAATCTTTCTATAGATTTCTATGATAAACATATATTAAACAATTCCTCCAGAGCAGTTGTACAGTAGATCTGCATTTAAGTGCTACTTAAGTTATTATGCCTAGATCTGGATCCAGCAAATGATTTGGATGACCAATGAAAGATATTTATGCTGACTTATACAAGAAAAAAATTATAAAAAAAAAATATACCAAGAAAACCGTATGATAATAATAATGTTAACCTTTCTTAATCTTTTCTTTCTATTTTGTTCGTTTGTTTGTTTACTAAAATAGGCTACAAGCTTTTTACTTTGTACATGATCAAATACTTACAAGTCTGGTGTGTATATGTGTTGTGTTCATGTAGTTGTTGTGTCATGTGATGTCCCATGTGTTTGTTCCATGTGCTTCTGTTTACATCATGTATTTCCTTTTTTCTGTTTCCCCGCCAGTTATTAATGTGTATTAGTTCCACGTGTGTCGCCCCCCTGTATGTATTCAGTTTAATCATGTCGTGCATATTTATACCCTTGATTTGGTTTGTTCTTTGTCCGGTATTATTTTGTCACAACTCCTTGTCCTGCCAGTGTTTGATGTTCCTGATTTGAGTGTTGTATTATAAATAAATATGTGTTTTTGATCATTTCTGAGATCTGTGCTTTTGTGAGTGAGCAAACTGTGACATATAGACAGTTTCAAAGGTGCCATATACTTCATTGGTTTACTAAGTTAAATTCTTCTCTGATATTCACATAGTAGGTTTATGGCTTCGGTAAGTTCAAAAAATCTCCAGAAACGGTTTTATATGCTCATTTATTACTTCATAAAATATCGCTGGAATCAGAAAGTCCATAATTGACCATATATGGATTGTGTCATGATTATTAATGAGCCCTGCTCTGATTTCTCTGAGTTCTCTCTCACACACAGACACACACATACACACAGCATGATGTACGCTGAATGGACAAATATAAACTCAGAATAACGTTAACCTATTTTGCTCACGAGATGTGGATAAAGGAAAAACACCTTTAATGACAAATTCCTATTTTTCCACAGAAAAAAAAGTGGGCAGAAAAATATTCATGACAGCCAATATCAAAACCAACCACATGACAGTTTAATATAATGTAAGTTTGATAATTAACCTGTTACGTCATGTTTATGAAACATTTGTAGATTACTTGTAAAACAAAGTGACAATAACATTTACAGGTTTTGATTTCTATATAAAAAAAATTATTTAATGTACCTTATGTTTAGATATTTTAGTTTTGCATAAAGACAAAAAAACTGCCTAAACGATTTCACCAGAGTGCATAAATAATGCTGGGGTCCCAATTATTACAGTAAGGCCTTGAAAGACAATGTGTTAAGTATGATTACATGGAACTTACACAAAGCGACTGTACAAAGTAAAGCACAAAGTATTGTGCATATAGGCCAAATCCAAAGGGATCATGAATCACACAGTCTCATGCTGTTCAACAACAGAAGATGTTCTCTTGAACTGCCTGCTGAGTTAGTGTTGTAATATGGAGGAAAACAATTATGGTAATGACTAAATCCATTTCACACTCTATACTGACTTTTCTCTGTCTGTCTTCCATAAAAAAAGCAATACAGAAATATTTGGTCTGTCTCATTATTAAACATTTTGAATGAACTGTGTAAAATAACACTAATTAATTGTTTTCTTATTGGCATACTCTTTATCTTTTCGTTCGGTTTCTTCCTGGCAAAAAAATAAATAAAAATGTGGAGATAATGTGTATAATGTGAGTGAATGTACAAATGGAGTAATGGAATTCAGGTGTAGTGATAACATTAAAGCCAAGCATGAAACTTTCATTAAGCCATGTGAAGCAGATGGCTTTAGAGAAGGATGTTTCTGTAATTGAATGCTAACATCCAAGTGAACAAATCTTAAATTAAAGTTCAGATGAAAAAAAAGCTGTATATGAAAATTCTAAAAATGTTAATTATTATGTCTAAAGGTTTTCTTCTAAAATCTGAACAAAGGAACAAAAATGGTCAGTTCTTATATTACATGTAATTTTGAAGGTTTTATTATAAACAATTAACCAGTCTCTCTCTTTTTATTATTGTTCGCATTTCACATGTCCATATAATATTTCATTAAAATAGTTTTCTCTCACTCTTGGTGTAAGAAAAGGACAACCTGTCAATCGTATGAAATCACAACTAATAAAAACAAAACGTTTTTTTTCTCCCACTCGGATGTCACATAAAGACATTGGTCAGTTTTTAACCTTCATAATTTTTTCAGCATTCAGAGTACTCCATGGCTTTCATTGTTAAACCTTGTCAATACACAAATGTGTTGGGAATGGGAAATGTATTGGTAGTAAATTATATATAAGAGTATACATTGTGATTAAAGTATGAAACTCAATAATTACAATTGTATTATACTGATTAGACATTTATACATCTGTCTAACCAATTTAGAACAAAAAACAGGATATAACAGTTAGATACAATTACAGTTACAATTCATACAAAAAAATTACAATGTGGCTTTTGATTTGCTTGAGAAACACACCTAAAAGCTATTTCGACTCCAGGTAATACATTCTGATCACAAACAGAAACATTCTTCAGGTTTGATTGTAAAATGGAAGTCTGACCATTTGCTTCTGCATTTGGAGTGGCGGTCCTTCTTTGTTGACATCAACCTGAGGGCTTCCATACCAACTGTATATTAATATGCTTTGCCATGCCCCTCTTACCGTTAGTTTGCTATGAGGAAATGATGTACAAAAGAAAGCCCCATCTCTACTCAATATTAAATCAACATACTAAAAATAAAAGTTCTGGTTCTTGCAGACTTTAAGGGTAGATAATAATGGAGTTTGGTTTTTAAAAAATATATTTGAAACAAATACAGTATACTGTACACATAGGCCTAATGGAATTGGCAGTATTTAATCGGAGGTGAAATTTGAACCCAATGGTCTTGAAGTCTGTGAACATATTAAACTATTAATGGATACACTGTGTGCATTGTTCTCTGATATCTACATAGAAGGTATGTGTACGTATAAAAAATGTCCAGAAATGGTTTTACAAGCCCATCTGTATCCCGATTTGAAAATTGGCTCTGGTGTCTGTTGTCAAACATACGCAGCAAATTTCATATTATACACTGACAAAATTATTATATTAACTAACAAAAAAAGTTAAACAGACCTTATGCTTCTTTGGGGTGGTGCTGAATAAATTTATTATCCATCTTTCCTGAATTATTGTGATCTGACAAACTGTAAACTAATAATAATAAAACATTCTCCGTGCTTCCTGCTGTAACGCCTTGTTGTTGCTGGGAGACATGATGAGACGAACACAGGATGCAATAACAAAAACGGATTTATTAATAAACACTTACTGGTAACAAACACTGGATACAGGTAGACGGGACAAGGACGAGACAACCAAAGCAACCAAAATACCGGACGACAATAGACACAGTTGAAAGGGTATAAATGGATAAGGGGATGATTAAACTAATGACACACAAGGGATGAACACAGGTGGGACAAATGAACAGGACAAAAGGAATCACATGATGAAAACAAATGACACATGGACAGGACAGAACACTGACAGTACCCCCCCCTTTTTGAAGGCGCGTCCTCGCGCCTTCAACAGGAAACAACAAAATGGAGGGTAGAAGTTAGGGTACAAGGGAGAAGCAGAAAGGGAACTGGAGCAGGAGGACCCAGGACACAGCCAGAAGGACGGCCCCGGGCGGAGTCGAGGAAGGGAGGGACCATGGAGGAGGAGTGGCTGCCGACTCCAGGGGGCCGACCGAGGGAGACAATGCTGATGGCGGTGGAGCCCAAGGAAGGGATGGAGAGCCGTAGGGCGAAGGTGACGCCGAGGTCTCTGAGGGCCGGGTGAAGCAGGCGGCTCACCCAAGCAAGGCGATGGCGGGGTTCCGGAAGCCTGCGGCGGAGCCAGAGTGACAGAGGACCAAGGCGCAGCTGGAGGGAAGGAGGAGCTCAACGCAGCCGGACGAGGGAGCCTGGCGGAGCTGGTGGGCGGATGGCCCACGACGGAGATGAGGGAGGAGTGAGTCAACGCGGAGCCCTAGGGTCGAGGGGCCAAGGTGGAGTCCGCAGCTCGGAGGTTGCAGTAGCTGACGCTGGGCGACACCCTCCAGAGGGCGACGCAGGCAGGTAGCACCCACAAGCGAGCTCCATTTCCGGAGCTAGAGGACGAGCTGGGGGGCTGGCTGACTGCAGCAGTGCTGGAGCTGGCTGACTGGCTGCAGTTCTGGGGGACCGTGGGAAGCTACTCATTACCCGGGAGCTACGGCTTTCTTCTAGAAGGCAGATTAAAAAAACTGTATGGAAACAGTTGAAAATTGCTGTCTGGAAACAGCGGAAGGTTATTGCTGTCTGGAAACAGCGGAAGATTAAAAATGTAGCCCCAGAAGTCATCGAGTAGCCTCCCAGTGTCCAGCAGCTGTCCATCTGCAGAGGGGGGGTGGGCGGGACTCTCGCTGGTCTCACGGGTATCGCCAGGACTTCCCCTTTCGGCGGTGTTGCTGGCTCACACACCTGGTCAGACGGGGTTTCAAGCTCCTCCATCTCAGCGTGTTTCCGCTCTGTCGCTCTAGGGGGTGATGGCTCATCAGCTCTCCGTCTGCGGTGGGCTCTGGCAAGCGCTCCCTGCAGGTGGATGGTGTTGCTTGGCTGGTCACTGGGTCTGGAGTGGCACTGACGATATCTTCCTCCAGGAAGGCGGTGAGTAGAGATTTTTTACTCGCCAGTGTCCACTCCATGTTTGCGGCGATGTTGCCCCGAGGACCATCTTTGGACGATCGTGCTCTGCGAGAGATAATGGGCGTGCAGAGCACGTCGCCCGGAAAGCTGATCACAGTCGCTCAGTTATGGTCCTCAGGGCTGCTTTCCCCCTGCTCCAGCAGGTGGTGAAGGTAAACAGGAAGGTGGATAGGGTCCAGGAAAACACGAGGGTGAAAAAATAAAACACTGAGGGGAACACAGACTAGAAAAAGAAAAACGGGGGAATGCACGCCGCTATTTGGGTCCGGTATTATGTAACGCCTTGTTGTTGCTGGGAGACATGATGAGACGAACACGGGATACAATAACAAAAACAGATTTATTAATAAACACTTACTGGTAACAAACACTGGATACAGGTAGACGGGACAGGGACGAGACAACAAAAGCAACCAAAATACCGGACGACAATGGACACAGACGAAAGGGTATAAATGGATAAGGGGATGATAAAAACTAATGACACACACGGGATGAACACAGGTGGAACAAATGAACACTGACGGTGGCGGGAACAGGACAAAGGAATCACATGACGAAAACAAATGACACATGGACAGGACAGAACACTGACACCTGCTTTCTACTGTTCTCTAGTACATTTCATTGTTGTATTTTCACTAGAAAATGTGGCCAATCAAACTGCTTTTAATGATCCCGTGTGGGTTGTTTCAATTGGCCTGTTTTTTTTACACCCAGAATTTATGAAAAGGAGGAAAAAATGGTGTTTGAGACTTGAAGTATGTCATTACCATGTTCTAAACTTGTATTGTTCAGCTAGGTATTTTCAGATTTCATTCTATGGTACCTTTAAAATAAACAATCTTTATTTCATAAACTGTTGTGCAAAATGTTTCTTTAGATTGCCTTTAGAAAACCCTTTTTTTGGAACTATTATTGTTGGCCCAGAATCTAAATCTTTTAAGATTGAATTTTACCTTTGATTACTTTATAGTGACCAAAATGTCACAGTGTGTGCCTAAAAGCAAACAACCAAGAGAAATTATGCCAAAGGGGCACCTTAAAGGAGCACTAATTAAGCTTTCATATCAAAGTGATTATAAGTGAGAACATCAAAATAAGTCCCACCCTCATCTTATTTCACTTGAATTTAATGTACATCACATACAGGAAAGAACATCTTTAAAATGTTGGGCTGGGCATTAATAATATAATACTAAGATTGAAATAAAATTTTATATAGTGATAATAATGATAAGATAATTGTCACTCATTATGGATTCATCTATAGCAGCCTATAACAAATGTGACAACAGCCTGTTAGTGCATATTGCTAAAAAGTCTGCATGTTCTGTGTATGTGTGCTATTGTTTCTACACACACACAAACACACATGACAGTAAAGTGGATTTTAGTGTCTGCATCTCAACATATGTGCACAGTCAACAAGAATTTCATCTACAGCTGTTCCAAGTATCATTTTACAAGCTTTTTACTCTTTAATTTGAGGGAAATACTAATTAAACACTGACAAATCTGTTTAAATTGTGACAAATATACTAATGTGTGCTAAAATGTACTGTACTGTATACAGTAATGATACAAAATAAATATATTACCCCATATATTATGATACAGAATATATTATGATACAAACTTTTTTCTGACATTTTCTGATAATATTTTCTCAAAATATATAAAAATTCATTTTTTGTTTTAGATATTTGATCATATTTTAAAGTTAAATATATTGTTAAAGTTTAAACTAATTAAAACTGTTAGGCATGTTTTTCACATAACCTTTATATTAAATCACAGAATCTATATTAAAAAAAGTAGCTAAGTCGAAAGCATTTTCTTCCTTATAACAGTAAATTAATATCATGATTACCATTGATATATGTAGTATAATACACAGATATATGGATATATATATATATATATACCCATAGCTCTGTGATATTGCAGCAAAAACTTCCCTTATTCTTTTTTTAAAAGTGTCTAGCACAAATATAGTGGGATTTCAAAACCTACTGTATGTCCACAAAAAAGTCCCCTTCCACAATCAGTGCAGAAAGATTAAATCATCTCAGCTTTATTCTCTTCTCATCTGGTTTCCTCTCCAAATGTCAGCAACTATAAACTCTGAAGGTGTCTAAAACGTCTCCCTCGCTGCACTTTGAGCAGGCAGAAATTCACTGTGACTTCACACTGTTTCAGACCTATCTTCAAGCCTGCAAGTGCAGCACACCATTAGATACGGGTTACCTCAATCAGACCCCCGCCCCCCCAAAAAAACAAAAAAAAAAAACATGGCACATTCAAAACTGGACAGGCCCCAAGGGAGAAGAAAACAGCATGACTAAGATATGAGTAAGAGGATGGAGAAAATCTGCTCGACCACAAGCGCTTGTAACTGAGAAACTGTGAAGGCTGTCAAAACAAATCCAAGAAGGGAAAATTGCCAATATGTAGAAACAATCCAAAAGAGATAAGCGGGAAATAAATAAACATATGTTTTTGAACTGTTCCAGATCCCCTTTCATATTAATTACCAAGAACAAGCACCAATCATGGGCCAATTACTCCTCTGGCTGCTCAGTTCTAAATTATATTTTTATTGCTCGCTATTAGGCAGTAAAATTACATCCATCCTTGTCCACGGGAGAATTAATAATTCATTGGAAAGAAAGAGTCAATGATCCTTGCAAAGGGAATTCAAATGACCATTAAAGAATATGACTACCTCCGCAGCTGCCGGCTATGGTGTTACTACAATCTTTGTTGAGAGTTTTACTGCCTGAACACTTCCCACATATCCCGTCCACGATAAAGATGACCACTTTGTATGTAAGGGTGTTGAAAACAATCAAAAAATTGGGTGTATGACAAGTACGAGCATCAACGATAAAGAAAAGGGAAAAACATATAATTAAAAAAAGGAAAATGTTTACATTCTTGTTGGTTTTATGTGGATTGGAAAACATTTATATCATTTTAAAGAAAATGCTGAGTTGTTTTAATAAGGTAAATGTAAGACTTTTTAAGACCAAATCATGAAAATGCAATAAACAATTTTGAAGAAAACACAAACTGCCACTGTGCTCTTTAAAGTCCATCTGAAATCAAAGCATTAGTATCAGTCTTGAGGTTATATATAAGCTATGTTCTTCAAAACAATGATAAATTTAGCTTTTAGGAGAAATAAGCTTTTTTTTTGCTAAAGGATAAATGAAAAAAATTAGCATCATGTCACTGACCACAATATTAATAGCTAGCAAGCCATATGCAGCAGCCTGCGGTTTAACTATCTAAAGATTGCAATAGTCTGTAATAAGCTGCAGGGTTGCAGGCAAAGCCAACAGCACCTCGTTCTTTCGGGAAGTGTGCCCAACACGGGCCGGCCTTTTCCTACTGCAATTACTCATATTTCCCTCACAACCCTCAGAGACGGTGGAGGACAGCAGCCATCCATTCTGTACCTGCAGAAAACAAGTGCGGTGCATCTCTGCCATGCTCAGAAGCTCTCTCCCACTCCTCTGAGCTGTAAGAGGTTTAAGACGGGCATGAAATGCAGTGATTATGACAGCAATAGAAAATGATGGGCTGATTGTGTTAAATCTACCGTTATCAGACACAGCCCAATCAAAGAGGTTATCTGGCATTTAGGGAGATTTGTACAACAAAATGACATCCGATGAAAAGAACTCTAATCTTTTCAAGAGATTTAAACAGCTCTGAAAAGGGTAACGTGTCATTGCATGGCTGCCAAATGAAGGAACACTCTCAAAATAAAGCCAACAAAACTTCTCTGAAGAAGAGGTCAGGGAAGCAGGGTATCCCTAGATCTCTGTCAAATGTAAGCGGGTCTGTTGCTCACATGCAGTTCTGTAAAAAAAGAGAAAAAAAACAGGCTTCTTTTTAATCCTTGAATAAGCTGGAATTTAAAGTTCCCGTGAAGTGCTTTAAAATGTGTATTTTTCTTCAATATGTGACGTAGTTTCAACTGAAACATGAAGACGGAGCAGTACATAGAGTAGCTTCTCACTTTAAAAAAAAAAACTTCCAATAGTGTTTTGTTTTTACCACAGCTCTGCCAGTGAGAGTAGTTGAGTTCAAGTGCATCAAAGGAAAAGTGAATGAGAAGAATCAAACACACCTGAACAACCTAATCAAGGTCTTACCAGGTATACTTGAAACATCCAGGCAGGTGTGTTGAGGCAAGTTGGAGCTAAACCCTGCAGGGACACCGGCCCTCCATGACCAAGATTGGTGATCCCTGCTCTAGAGCATTTGATTGGTCAGATGATTTGATGAAAAACGGAAGTATGAGTTGATGTCAAAAACATCATGGTAACGCTTTAAATTAAGTAACAAGGTACACCTTTCACTATTGGTTTATTAAGATATGAACTTTTTATTAGCACTTATAAAGTATACTCTTATTTTACATCCCTTATTGTACACAATACCTAAACTCAACTACTACCTTACTAACTATTAATAAGCACCTAATTAGGATTTATTAAGCTAAATGTCTTAGTTAATAGTTTGTTAATAGCATGAGTTGTACAGTACATTAAAATAAAGTATGACCGCACACTAGCTTACAAGTATAGATATGCCTAGCATACTGATACTAACATCTAAAAGACTTTATTTTGATTTCACAGGGACTTTAAATTAAAGCTGTGCTTGCAGTTTATTCCTTTTGCCCTTTTCACTTCACAGCAACCTTTTGCAACTGCAAGACAAGGGCAGATAGAAAAAAAAACTCTAAAGTTCCTTCATGAGATGGAGTCTCTGGACTCCTGTGCAATTAAAAAAAAAAAGCAAGATATTAGAGTGCACAATGAACAGAACATGAAAAAAATCATGCAAATTAATTATGGATTTAATGTCAGTGAAAAGAGCATCTTGGGATGCAGCAAACAAAACAGCTCAATAATCCTCTTTTCAGACTAAAACCTTTCGACCTTCCTGTTCTCCTTCCCAAACTCATCGAGCAAATGGTGAAAGTCCCACAGAGCGATGCATTAACCTGTGTATTTGCCCCTGAGATATGTGACCTTGACTCATGAGGCACAAGCTAGTGGCATTAAACTCAGTGCCTGACTGTCACAGCCATCTGTGCCCTGAGGAGGAGGTCTCTGTGTGATATCATCCAAAATGTGGGCCTGAGCCGTTTCGATCCATCTCACTTTCTGCAGCAATGTTTATTTCTGAGCAAAAAAGTCGCTTGATTATTTTTAAGGCTTGTAGAACCTTGTGAAAAAAAAGGATATTTTTTTAAGAGAGCACTAGTTATGGAAAACATATATAACATTATATATGTTTTCCATAACTAGT
>CAIGQW010052771.1:4712271-4729491 GCA_903798125.1 Danio choprae
ATAAATGTTTTCCTATATGGATATAGAGCACTATATCCATATAGAGCACTAGTTATGGAAAGCACACATATATATATATACTTTAAAATGCTCCTAATATGCTGTTTCGATATTATCTTTCATGCTGTAATGTAGCTGTTTTCAGTTTAAAAAGTCTAAAAGTCAAAATTAAAGGATGAAAAGGTTAAAGGATTGTTTTTGTTGCAAATAATGTCTTTTTCACCAAAAAAAAAGACCTGTACAGATTCCAAAGCAGAAGAGCTGATAAATAAAGGCCTGGCTGAAGTATGTGTGGATTTTTATTTTATTTTTTTTAATGGTGTGATTACATATTGATGAAGCTCTTCATTGGTCAGTTTGAATGTCTCAGTATTTGGGCTTTGGTCACATGGTCAAGGAAGAGACAAAACTAGATAGTAATTTTTGCTCTGTCTCTTTGTTCTCTGGCTCTTTTCTGCTCTGGCTCTTCTTCTCTCTGGCTTTTGATCTAGCTCTTGCTTAGGGGTCTGTTTCTTTTTCTTTGTCTTTCTTACTTCCCATCTCTCTGTCAGGTAACTATATTACATTAAAGCTGGGTACAATTAATATGATATGCTTTTTATAATTTTATATGTTTTATAATTTTATAAAAAAAATTTGTAACTAATTCAGTGGTAACCATAGCAAAATGTTATTAAATCGTTTCATTTTTTTACCATCATACTGATAACCTTTTTAGTCATTGGCAGAACTTTGGAACCGCTGTAGTTAAATACCTATTTTTACAAAAACAAAAAATATAGATTTTTTTCTTCTAAAAGAAACAATTGAGTAAGAACTGTCAGAAATTCCGGTGTCACGTCTATATGTGCATAGATCAAATTATATTTTATTTTAGAAACATGCTCTTTGTGTACCTCTCATTCATTCATTTTCTTTTCGGCTTAGTCCCTTTATTAATCTGGGGTCGCCACAGCGGAATGAACTGCCAACTTATCCAGCATATGTTTTACGCAGCGGATGCCCTTCCAGCTGAAACCCATCACTGGGAAAGTTCCATACAAACTTATTCACACACATACACTACAGACAATTTAGCTTACCGAATTCACCTATACTGCATGTCTTTGGACTTGTGGGGGGGAAACCGGAGCACCCGGAGGAAACCCACGTGAACACAGGGAGAACATGCAAACTCCACACAAAAATGCCAACTGACCCAGCCGAGGCTTGAACCAGCGACCTTCTTGCTGTGAGGCAATTGTGCTACCCACTGCACCACCACGTCGCCGGCTCAGGGTATATGTACCAATAAAACAAAATCCAAGTTTATAACATCCTCAGTCCAAAACGAATTAGGAGGAAAAATGTAATTATAAGCTAACCTCATAGATCATAAAATAGAAAGATCCATGTCATGATGCAAACTAATATAGCACTACTGTACAGTACAATAGTAGGAATTATACATTTTTATGCAGTTCTCCTGAAACTTATATTTATGTATTTATTTTGAATAATTACAAATCTCTACTAATGAAAATGCAATTTAACACATTTAAATTGACCTTAAAAACTTTGTGAGCTTGAATATGTTTAAATATGTGAAATAAATTGATTTAAAGCGTGACAAAAGATTATTAAAACCACTATTTAGTTATGCTTTAAGGTAAAACCTTTAATTTGACATTGTTACAAAGTATACTTTAAAAAGTTTACTAATTAGTGTTAAGAAACACTGCTGAAAGTTGCATAAATCTAATTACACCTAAGGCCATTTGTTTAATTTCATTATATGCAAGATGTTTGTCACACATACTAAAAAGGTTAGTTTGCATTAACATGAAAATTCCATTTACAAAATTCCACCCTCATGTCATAAAACGTTCATCTTCAGAAAACAAAATAAGTTCTTTCTAATTAAATCTGAGAGATTTATATGCCGCTATTGAAAGTCTGTTCATCCAAAAATTTGGAAAAATAAAGATTTCAAAAGTTTAAAGTTTATGTGTGGAAATTTGTAAATAAGAACTAAATATGAAATCTGTTCATCTTATAAATTAACTTATATTTGACTTACAAATTGAAATATGAATGTTTTAATGTGTCAGAGTTTGCGGAGTCCAGCAAAGGACGGTTCCAGAAAGCAGGTAAAATGAAATCCAAAAAAAGCAGTGTGATACCTTGGTAGGTGGTCGTAATGGCTTTTCTCTTCTAGATTGATTTTGAAGACCCTGTCTGTTGGGTTTGGGGAAGGGGGTTGGTGAAGCAGTCGATATCAAGTTGCAATATTATGCACGTTAAGCCGACCAGCTTCTCTTAAACACACAGATGTGCACGTGAAGGACATTGAGATATACAGAAATGTACACAGCGGCCTCTGGTGAATTTACGAGAAATAACACATTTGAGATTGTCAAAAATGTACACTCTAGTGGATTTGTGAAAACAAAAATAGCAAGAAGATGTTGTCCAGCTTTCTTCAAAATAAATTCTTCCTCAAAGAGGTTTGGAACAAGTTAAGGGTGAGTAATAAGTAAATGAAACATTTGTTTGGTGAAAAATCCTTTAAAGCACATTACCTGTTCACAAGGAGAGATTCCTGTCAAGACAAACAAAAATTGAGACAAATTAGGATTTTTTAAGTCAGTTCTGCACGATTTGGAAATGATGAGCACTACTATTTGTGTGCTGAACAAGACAGTGCTGCCTTGTTGTACGCTTTCTATTTCAAAAGCCATCTGCCGCAGCCTAATACTGAAGTATGCGACAGATTTCCCTCTAACTGATACATCAACACAAGCAGGCAGCCATACAAATGAAAATAATCCATTCCATCAAAATCTACTGCTCCAGACAAAGCAGACAAAGGAGATGTCATCCGTGTCAGAACAAAGTGTGAAATGTTTGTTTCATCATGCCGCAGGCCTCACGTGTAAGACAATAGACAAACATCAGGATGTGGCCCTCAGTCAGTCATGATACAGCCGCAGAGGAAAAAGAACAGACAAATTACAGCTAATTGCAAGTTGAAAAATCAGAAAAGAGGGGGGAGGCAATTTTGTCTGCCAAACCCAGTGCGTAAAAGCCTCTGAAAAGGGCTGGCGGATGTTCGCGATGAGCCCTCGAACAGCTCTTACGGTTTCACCAACACCTTTTATGGCTAGACGAAAGCTGTAACTGCCTATCACTCTATTAACAACACAGAGAATGCTCGTTTCCTAGCAGCAAAGCGCACGCTAAAAGACATTTAATCACAGACAGCAGGGAGCTATTAAAACATGTTAAATGACGGGCCTGTTTCAAACACATTCATTGCATTGTTAGCGAAATCCGTCTGTAAGTGAAAAGTGCCATTTGATTGACTTTTTATATGGACAGAGGTCCAGCGTTAAACACACAGAAAATACTCAATATTCCATTTCTTCAGGTTATCACATAATAAAGGCAAAGAAAAAAAAACTGAATCATTATGCCTGGAATTACTGAATGAAAATGAGACCTGGAAAGAGGATGTAATAAGAGAGAAAAAAAACTCTTAATTTACCAGTGATGTTTTCCCTTTCAATCTGAAATGTCATTAAATGCCCAGTGACGGCAGAATGTGAAATAAATATGTGAATCTAAATAAAGTACATTCCTGAGGACTATAATCAGCCATGACAGGCAGGCAGATGTCTGCTTAAACAAATTACACTGTATGCAGGCTCTCCAGTTGCAAAAAAAATCCTGATTTAAGCATAAAGAACCTTTCAAACCGAATGCAAATTGAAAAGTGAAGCAAATCGCTGGCGAATGGTCTATTCACACCAAAAGCAAAACGAAAATCTGTTTGGCAAAACAAAAAGCAAATGCAGTACGATGCAGCTCCTGTCAGGTGGTCTGTCATTCAGCTCGCAAGACCATGATTATTGAGAAGGATAAACAGACTCACAGAAATCTATGAGACAAGACAAATGTTTGTGTTATGCAAGATCATGACTAATGTCTAGTGACAGTGATAAATATACAGTATGCCTTTAGAGACAGTGGATGATATTAGAAATCTTTACTAGGGTATTAAAAGGGCTATATGTAAGAATATTCTTGTTTTGATAGCTTATTTTATTTTATTAAAATAACCTATATGATAATAAATAACTATGTGACATATTGTCTAAAATAGACATTACAATCAGACATTGTAAAATTGCATATCTCTTTGTCTTTATAGCTTTTAGTGTGATCACAAATAAATCTGGTAGAAATCATAGAGATATCTACACTTTAAAAAATATTAAATGTTACGATTAAAATGTTCAGTGAAAATTGGAAAATAATTTAAATGTAACTTTGCTGCAAATGTATGGAGTTAGTTCTGCATCTTCTTTATTCAGTCAAGCACAGTGTGCTTCTTTTATTATTTTTTTATTACATTATAGCTTTAAATATATTGTAATTAAACAAATTAAATAAAGATAAAAAAGTCTTGTTAAAACTGGTGAAATTCTGATGAAATTCTTTGCAAATTCTCTTGCCAACTATTTTTTTACGTTTTCCTGTGATACTGTCTCTCGTCACTATTTTATTTTTTTATATATTTGTTTTGATGTTGGATTGAATGACACAAAACTAACTCCAATTTGCCAATTTGGGATTTTTAGCACTTAAAAATATAAATGACCTATTAATGATTGAGGAGAAACATGTAAATCACACATATTATCACATGTAAACAAACGTAGACCCATTTGGGAGGGGGGGCATTTTACTATGTTTTTTCTTCTTCATTTTTGCTATAAAATGTCTAGCATTTTTATACAGTAAGAGTTCACTTGCCTAGAGCTATTCAAACTGCTATTAACATTTATACCTGTTGTAAATAAACCATACAGCCTTCTGAAAAGAAGTCTTTAATCTCCAACTACTGTATAAGGTGAAGGATTTTCTAAAATACAGTCAGGTCTGCAACCTTTGAGCACCAATAATAGAGATGCATTTCTCTCACAATGACCACTGAATATAAGATAACCTATAGTTAAAAATACTTTTTAATAGTAGTGTTATGCTTTATCATCTTTAATGATGTTTAGCATTTTTATACAATACGTATTCCCTGCCTAGAGCTATTCAAACTCTTGTTAACATTTATGCCTGGTGTGAATAATTCATGCAGGTCTCTTGAAAAAGAAAAAAGAAAAAGAGAAAAGTCTTTAATCTCCAACAATGAGGTGATGCTTCCATGGATTTTCTGAAGCACAATACTGGTGTTAAGTCAGGTATCCAACCTTTGAGCACCACTAATGGAGATACATTTTTTTTCTTACAATGATCATTTTTCAACAGGGCAGTCTTTTGATCTGTGGAAAAAGAACAGTTGGAGCTGAGCAGTAAAGATTGTGTGAAGCAGAAAGCATTAGAGAAGTAATACTGGAGTAAAGAGGGCAGTTGACTGAGTGTTTCTTTATCAGCAAGCAACTGATGTCCCAAATACTGTAATGACTCCAATGATGACTAATGAATCATTAGGCAAATGTATAACCTTGCAGAAATCTTTGAAGCAGCGTTTGAGTGAAGCAGGGACAGCAGAGGCAGCAGAATGTTAAGTGTTGAGGGCAGAGAAAGAGAAGGAGGAGGTGAAGAACGTCCCTGAGAGAGACCAAGAGAAAGAGAACAAACAGCTGCTGTTGCAGAATGAAGAGCGGAGCATTACAGGCTTTTGTTATGAAGGCACAACAGTAAAATGCAGTTGTGGTGCTGCTGGAAGTGTGTGATATGAAAAAAGGAAGCAATTACTTCTACATTTCCAATTAAGGTTTGGATAAACACCTCAGAGGAGAATTCACTAAACATTTCAATGCAAATAGGAATGTCTTATTCGACAAATACTTGCAATCCAAGTTAAACAAATGCTGAAATAGCTAAAACATCAATTGGCCTGCCTTTGATCACCGCAATTCTATTAAAACCTTTTAAAGAATTCCATTAAATTTAAGTATGTTGTGCACAGTAGTGATTTAGATTTATTGTGGAGCAATTAATTTGAAATCATTTATGATAATTCAGAAACTTTTTAAACAGGAAATGGCAAAGTAAAATTTCTATAATTAAACATTAACACAAACTGGGCAACACGGTGGCTCAGTGGTTTGCACTGTCACCCCACAGCAAGAAGGTCGCTGGTTCGAGTCCCTGCTGGGTCAGTTGCCATTTCTGTGTGGAGTTTGAATGTTCTCCCTGTATTGGTGTGGGTTTTCTCCAGGTGCTCCGGTTTCCCCCACAGTCCGAAGACATGCAGTATAGGTGAATTGGGTAAACAAAATTGACCGTAGATTATGTGTGTGAATGAGTGTCTATGGATGTTTCCCAGTACTGGGTTGCAGCTGGAAGGGAAAACACAAACTGATGTCATCCAAAGATTGATTTCTAGAGTTAACACGCTTATTAAAATGTGACTGTAAAGGTATTTGTAATAATAAACTTATAATTTAATGAAATGCATGTTGATTGAACTTTTGATTAATCTAAGAATCTTTAAAAAAAAATTCATCATAAATGATGATGAAAAATATTACCTAAACTCTAAATAAGCATATATAAGAATAATTTCTGAAAGATCATGTGATAAACTGACATAATGGCTGCTGAAAAGTCCCAGCTGGGCCAGTTGACATTTCTGTGTGAAGTTTGCATGTTCGCATGGGTTTCCTCCGGGTGCTCCGGTTTCCCCCACAATCCAAAGACATACAGTATGAATGAATTGAATAAAACTAAATTGGCTGTAGTGTATGACTGTGTCTAAATGAGAGAGTGTATGGGTGTTTCCCAGTACTGGGTTGCCAGTACTGGGTTGCAACTGGAAGGGCATCCTCTGCGTAAAACATACGCCAGAATAGTTGGCGGTTCATTCCGCTGAGGCGACCCCTCAGGATGTATTAAAGTATTAAATATGTTTCAGTAGTTCAGTACTTTCTCCTTGTGTCATTTCATTGTTATTACACATAACTAATTTTTTAGATTTTTTTTGTTTTGTTTTATTCTTATGTTTGTAGTGTTTGGGTTTTTACCAAAATCTGGTTCAATTCCATGTCAACAGCTTTAGAAATTGTATTCCCAGGAAAAAACATGACGTGTTCAATACTTATTTCCCCCACTGTATATATATATATATATATATATAAGTTATACCACTGTATTCAATTCTAATATAGTGCCAGCACTTTAGTCACGCTGCTACAACCACAATAGTTTCAATAAATTTCTACAAAACAGACAAAAATTAACTGCTGTACTGTAATCTTGTGAATTGTAAACAAATTCAACAATGAAAACTGCCAATAATTATTATATAAACCAAGTCCAACAGCATATTGTACATACAGAAAATAAATAAAATCCTCGTTTCAATAATTGTAGAAACAAAAAGAACTGTACTGTTCAGTGAGCAAAAAGAAGGCACTGCATAACAGAATGCACACATACATCCGGAAGGTGCCCAGCATAAAAGCAACACAACAGCTTCACTTTGAAAATAATTATATCACAATTACAAATGCAGCTGCGGAGATGAGTCACATTAATTACTTTAGGTTCATTTGCAAATTAGCAGTATGCATCAGCTATTAAAAAGTGTGACAATTAACACTTTGATATGTAAGTTTTCAAAGCTTCATTAAGCATTAACAAACTTCTAAAGAGGACAAACAATCTGTTTTTGAGATGGCAGTTATTTCTCTGATAAATGGAGCAGTTTCATAAAAAATGGCATAGCATTCCAGCCAAATCCTTTTTTTATTTGTATAGAGCTTTCGTAATATATATTGTTTTAAAGCGGCTTTGTAGAAAATCATCCCTTAATGCCTTTAGTAAGGTAGCCAAACAGCAGTGGTGAAAGGCACATGGTGGCTTTCCAAAGCTCATCAATACATACACACACACTGACACTTCACACTTCACACGGTTGCTAAGAGCCACGAAAGTACAGCCTCAGAAATGACCACAGAAACAAATAAGCTCCTCTGTGACCAAATCACTACTAAAACTGTACACCCAGCTTCATGAAACTGACATTTATGGCAGGGCTGCCATTCACAAATCATTTGTATCCATGGCAACATACAAAGACACTAAATGTGCTATAAGAAGCTCATGGCATGAAATGTGATGGAGTCACGAGTCGTTTTCACCCTATTTGATACATCTAGATTGGTTTTGGTTTGATAATAAACAAAAAGAAAAAAGTGGTAAAAGGAAATATGTTGGATAGGCCATACACATTTAGTTCAATAAACAGCATGCCCTCCCCATCTTAAATTAAACAAATGAAACACAATTTGCATCAATTTGTAGAATACTTTTTTCTTGACTTTTCACAAATAAAAGTGGCAACAGTACAGCACCTGGCAGTTTCAAATGAATACATTGTTAATAATACATAAGAAAGTAAATGTCAGAAAATCCAACCCAGGCTCATTCTGAAAATGTACCTCTATATACATTTCTGGAGACCGCGAAATACGTCCCAGGAGCTACGTTTTTTTTTTGCAGTTTTTGTTTTCGTAAATCCATAACAGGCCGCTGTCTATGCTTTTTGAGATCTAAAATTTCTCTCGCGAGTGCCATTCATGCCTGCTGTTCTTGCGTTAACCCACCAGAGGCCGATGTTGACTGACTGTTTGACTGACTGACTGACTGACTGACTGACTGATTGACCGATCGACTCACCCACCCTCCACCTTCCCTAAACCCAACTAATTTTATTGATTGACCCACCCACCCTCTTCCCTAAACCCAACCAACAATTTTTAAAAGCAATACAGAAAAAGAAAAGCCCTCGTCTGATTTTTACCACGTTTTCAGATTTTACCACATTTTCACCCTGTTATTTATTTGTTTATTTTATTTTTTGGTTTTTGTCATACCGGCTTTCTGGAACCGTTCTTCACCGGACTCGAACCCCATCGTCGTGGTCAACTCCTTTCTGCGTCTCAAGTCTACCGGCATACATGTCGAGCTAACTGGACAAACTGATTATAGCGGGAAAGAGCCGTCCATACGGAGGTAAGCGATCAGCTGGTAAGCGCGAAAAGGAATTGCGTCATTCAATAACAATAACTATTTAATTCAACTTCATTTTATTTTTGATACAATAATCGTCCCTCAAATAAATGATATGCAAACTGCACATAAGAAAGCTTTTGTGTTACCATTAATTACCAATTAATTAAGCCATCACTGACAGGTGAAATAAAATGAACATACAGATTAGAACACAACTCACTGTGTGATTTTTAATAATCCTTTACTGTTGTAGCTTGTCAGACTGTATGAACATGATCCCCATGTCACATTGCAAGACCTCAGTTGTCATAATGTCAGACCGAATGGCAATCAAGATGCGCCAAACACAGACACATGCAGAACTCCTATTGGTTCTTGGTTTGATGCTTGTCGTAAGAGAGTCACACTGCAGGAAAGTGTCTGAAATTTTCTGACGTTTTCTTTGATCGCAATGGCCATCGATCTGCTGTCAGTGAACAGGTCAAACCAATGATCAAAAACCACATATTTTAGCCTAAGATTACAGGGATCTTTTAAGATTTCCTAAATTTGACTCAGACGGCCAAACCATGACCAAAATCACAAGTTTGAATGCATATGAATGCCACCACAAAGTTGTTATTATGAGTAAGAAACTTGAAATTGTGTTTGAACCCAAAGTATCTATGTTGCTAAATGAAACAGCATTGACGTTCTCAACAGCAATGAGGATCAGAAGAAACACTGTGAATTATCCAGTTTCAAGGCTTTTCCATTGATTTACAACGACTTATCTATACAGTAGCATCGGTAACTGGACCATGGTGTTGTGGCAGGTCTGGCAGACATATAATTTTTATTATATTGTTAACCTAAACATGTATTCAATGTGTGTGTCAACATGGCAGAATCACTGATCTATAATATATATAGATCAATATAGATAGCATATCTTACAGATCAGTGGGCTGAATTCATTGATTCAAATTCAATTGTTGTGGTTGTCAGTAACAAAACACAATTGATGCAATTGTGCAATTTTACTATTAGCAGAGTTAACAAACTATATTGTATGCTTTTTGTAATTAATGCCATGTTGTGCTGACGAAAGTGACTTGAACACACCTGACGTCGTTATTATGACTTGTCAGCTCATAAGTAGGAATATCCCAGGAGAACTTGAAAGCAGCATTAATACACTGAGTGCATCTCAATCAGCATCCTTGTTCAGTAGTCAGTGCGCTGATCAGGTTGCCAGCCGTTTTAAGGGCTGTCTCAATCGCAAAATTTCTCCAGTGTACTGAAATGTTCATGCCCTGAAAAGTGCAACAGTGCACGCATCGATACACACTTTGCACCCTTAATGGAAGTTTGGAAGCACAAAATATGAATCACGTGACCCAAATCATCAAATGTAATGACAAACGAGAGGTTTTTTCTAAAAAGAATCAGTTATTTATTTATTTTTAACATGAATGAGCTGGTTTGGAAAATTCTAGCAAACATTTATAATTGTCGAAGGCAAAGCTCTCGATTTACCGGTCAATCTACGTTCCTACCCTCACCTATGGTCATGAGCTTTGGGTCATGACCGAAAGGACAAGATCTCGGATACAGGCGGCCGAAATGAGTTTCCTTCGCAGGGTGGCAGGGCGCACCCTTATAGATAGGGTGAGGAGCTCTGTCACCCGGGAGGAGCTCGGAGTAGAGCCGCTGCTCCTCCACATCGAGAGAAGTCAGCTGAGGTGGCTCGGGCATCTGTTTCGGATGCCTCCTGGACGCCTACCTAGGGAGGTGTTCCAGGCATGTCCCACCGGGAAGAGGCCTCGGGGAAGACCCAGGACACGCTGGAGAGACTATGTCTCTCGGCTGGCCTGGGAACGCCTCGGGATCCCCCCGGAGGAGCTGGAGGAAGTGTCTGGGGAGAGGGAAGTCTGGGGTTCTCTCCTAAGACTGCTACCCCCGCGACCCGGCCCCGGATAAGCGGTTGAAAATGAATGAATGAATGAATAATGCTTAAAATGATGCTGGTAGTTGAAACAATCAAATTATTTGGCTATGATGTATAATGTATAAAACTTAGTCAAATTATTATATGAAAATAATTAGTTTTGTTGTTGTTTATAAATTCCAGTTTTGATTAACGCCCTCATTTCGTGCTATGTGTGTCCCAGTGTAGTGAACCAAGCTAATAACTGCGATTAGAAGTGCACACGACCTACTGGTGAACAATCTCAGGGAGCTAGGTTGCTGACTAAGACGCAACCACTGTATTGCAAAAAGTTTTGGACACAAATTATTGAACTCGGGTGTTCCAATCACTTCCATCATTTAATCTGTAACTATGAAATCAAGCAGGGTCAATAGCTGCAGATAACTTCATGCGGTCTTTAAATTAGCTCAAGTACAGTGTACAGAGAGCTTCATGGATTGGGTTTCCATGGCAGAGCCCCCTGATAAAAACACGATCCTAAACCTTGTGGAAAGCCTTCCCAGAAGAATTGAAGCTGTTATAGCTGCAGAGGGTGGGCCAACTCCATATTATACTCCATAAGTTCATATACAATTAAAGGGAAATGTCCACAGCACTTTAGGCAATATAGTGTATATTGCATATATTTAGAAAGATGTTCTCTCTCTCTCTCTTATTAGTTTAGTGAACTAATGGACTTGCCTGAGGTAAACTAAATGTTTTGTGACATTTTTTACGAGCTGTTTTATTTATGTCATTCTGTGGTTACTGGGCAGTTGAATGAATAGTGAGATGTACATTTTATAAATGTTTATTTTATAAAAAGTCTTGATAAAATAGACAGACTTTGTCAGATAAAGTCTTATCTCAAAGCTTCTTGCAATCATTGAACTAAAGTGCTACCTAAAATTGATTTTATGCATCAGATGAAATCTCATACACTAAAAGAATGATCTTAGGGTTTAATAATCAATGCATTAATATAGAGATATATAAAATAAGAGATGTGAATTAAGTTCCTCGTGCACAGTGGCTGTAACAACTAATTGTATTGGTTTTGGTACCAAAGCAAAGTGAATAAATCAATTTAATTTAATTTAATTGTTTGTTTTCATTATTTAGTTTTTTGTTTGTTTTGTTTTTTAGCAATGAAGCTTATATACTGTAGCTGATATAATGATCTCTCCAGTCTAATATATACAGTATTTTTATCTTCAGTGTGTAATGCACTGTTGTCAAGGGCAACAAACTTATCAGACTGAATTGACCTGTCTATTTATTTTAATTTATTAATTACATGTGCAAAATTAGATCTGCAAGAGACACTAGATGAGTGATTCTGCAGGTGTCTGCAGTTCCTGAATGGCTTTTATTCACATTTTTTGTCTTAAAGCCTCTTTTATTAAATTGGTTGGCATAAAATTATTAATATGGGGTTTTGGCTTTATTTCCAAACCCCTATGCAACATTTAGGCATGTTTTTCTATCTAAAAATACCCAAATCTACTAGAAAGTGAGGACAACAATGCCATGTTTAACAAAAAAAAAATTCAGATTTATTATAACGAGATTCAAGGATGATATTATAAAGAGATTAACAGCAATAACAGTAATTTTACATCAATAAAACAATAACATGTTCAGTAAGTGTTCTATATAATGTTTATACTTCAAAATGATATTTATTGGCACAGATTGTTTGTGCTATAAGGGCTGTTTATTAACGCTTGTGACAGTTTACATTTCTTTACATGCAAACCTGTTTTAAATCAATCACATGCACAGAAAGAGAAGAGCTTGACTTTAGCGAAGAACAAAAATGTCTCTGTAATTAATTTTCCTAAATGACATGGTGCTGATATTCTAAATGGCTCTGATGAACAGGAGAAACAGGCAATAGACCCTTATCACACTTCCTGGTTCCGGTAAGCGAAACGGCGTATCACAACATCCGGATCCAATGCAACGGGGTAAGAAAGAATGGCAGAGTCGTCTCATCGCTGTTATTGCAGCGTTCCCGGCTGCTTCAACTAAAAAAAAGACACCCTTACCTAAATTTCCACGATTTCCCGAAAGACGAAGATCAGAGGAAATTATGGGTGAAATTAATTAGACAGGACAAATGTCATTTCAAGTTATATGCCGGAGTATGTTCGTGTGCAGTATGCACTTCAAAGCAGACATCATTATGCTGGTGGTCTTAGTTTTATTTTGTGTGTAATTATAATATAGACAAAAATCCAGTTAAGTTTTCTGACTTCCACAAACAAGTGCTTCCATCATGGTCATTAATCTATAAGCATAATTTCTCCCCACATCGCTATTTAATTTGGAATAATAGACAATTTATTCAAACGCAAATCTCTCTTTTTTTTATTGGTTTGACAACAAAATGAATTTGGTTAGTCAGTTAAATAATAAAGATGGTATACTTTTCTCACAGTGACATTACAAAATCTCAATAACCCAGCAAGTTTTCAACTGTTATTGGTTATCCTTCTAATACATCATCTTTTGATATTACTAAATGTAATAATACTAATAATAATAATAGAGCTATTCATACTCTTTTGCAAAAAGAAATCATTACTGAACCTTATATACAATTTTATTGAATGTCTTTATTAAAGGTTGAATTAATTTGCTGGGGAAAAAGTGTGGCTTTTACCACAGAAATATCATGTTAAAAAATAACATTAAAGAAATATCCTATAAACTTCTCCACAAATTATATCCAGCAAAACATTATTTACAAATATGTAAAAGTGGGATTGAAGTGGGAGTGGGAGTTTGTAATGAATATGAGGAGACGGTTTTACACTTATTTTGGCATACTGTACATAGTCAACTTATAAGGTGAGGTGCAAAAATGTATTAATAACAATTTTCAGTGTTCAAAACCTCTTTCATCATTATGGGAAAATGTACGTTTTGGCTTTACTGTCTGTCCTAATCAAGAGGAAAATTATTTTTATTTAATTAATTTACATTCATAAATGTAAATTTACTAAAAAGAAACCAAATTTTAAAGTATTGATGACTGAAATATGCTTGTATCAGAGACTCTCTAAACAAAAAAGCCCTTATACCCACTTTAAACTCTATAATGTATTAATTTATTACATATGTACATTTTGTATATTTGTATTTTATTTATAATTACCCTTGGCATGTATATTTTTTATATAGTAAAATGTTATTTACTGTTCTTTAAATAAATAATAAAAAATACAACAACGAATACCCTTTATTTGTTTCGTGAGTAGGAGCTAAAGTATGTTTCCAGACTTGAGTAAACCTTACGAGCATTAAGCAACCTGTCATTTATGGGGCTTCTCGTTCTTTCGCATTGACCCATAGCAACTCGCCTGTACAACTACCTCGCCGTTCATTACATCTGACCCTACATACAAACGAAAGAGGTGGTTAGCACAGTTTACGGACAACTACTAACATAAAACTAATCCTGCTGTATGTTAAATAGCCTAGTTGATCTTGCTTACGAATGGCTTGAATGAGCAGATCTTATGCTGTTGGCTGCGCACCTTACTGTAACCTAACGCTGCAAATGCTTTGTGAAAGACAAATTTTCTGCACAAATTCTGCAAATCGGTATAATCTTTTAAATGCTGTTTATTTTAGGCTACGTCAGTTTTACACATTCACCGAACAACGTCTTCTTGTCCAAATTATGGCAAAGTTGACAGTGAGAATGTCATCCGCTGTCCTGAGGCTGTCATGTTTCTGCGACTGCTAGCGAAACCGGAAAAAGCGGTACATTGCTTCGAAGGGCGCTTCCGGTGTTCAATTCCACTGTGATAAAGGTCTATTCCTTTTACTTACAATGGATTTACTGCACAGTAGCATCAGTAACTTGACCATGGTTTTGTGGCATGACTGAGCGACATAGGATTTTTATTAAATTGTTAATCTAAACATATATTCAGTGCATTAAAAGATTAAAGAAATACGGCAGTTAGTGTTGTTATAAACTGTAGCATATATATTTATATCTGATCAAGTCTAGTGTTTTCATTCAATAATCATATTTCAGCAGTAATAAGGTTTTACCTATGATTATCTAAATGTATGATATTAAGGGTAACAGTGTTTCATTTTAATATAATTAAAGTCCTCAAATGTATGAAATATCACCCATTAGAACATTCAGGAACTGTTCTGTTAGAAAATTTTGTTAAAGGTCTACTAAAAATTGTAAGTTCATTCCATAGAAGTTTTCAAAACATGTATCATTATAAATATAGTACCTTGTTGATGTCACACCCCCTGCACGTTCTGTCAGCCCCGATCACCAGTCACACTCTCCAGCCACTACACATCGCACTCACTCACCTGATTATTAACCACACACACCTGTTCACTCATCACACTCACCTGCTCCAGTCATCACCACCGCACTATATAGCCTCACCCTCTCCAGTCCTTCATTGTCAGGTATCATCTTCACATGATTGCATCACTCTCTGTCGTCTCGTCCCGATCTTCTGCCAAGACCATCTGCTACTCGCTACACCCAGAGACTAACCCCTGTTACCGGCTTGCTCTGCTCAAGGGAAGTAATTCTACTGACTCAGTTGATTCTACATTGAACTGTTGCTAGCACCTCGGTGCGAAGATATTGTGTTTAATAAACACTCTGTGAACTGAACTCTTGCCTCTACCTTCTGTGATCCGTGACAGTTGACATGTTTGTTATGTTTTGATTGTCTGGTTTGTAGAACTTTTACTCACTTAATAATAATAATAATAATAATAATAATAATAATAATAATAATAATAATAATAATAATTATCTGCCTTAAAACCTATCTTTATATAGTTCCTATTTTTCTGAAGATTATAAAACCTCGCAACACACAAACAGAAACTTTTCTGACTCCTCAGCTGGTCGACTTTAATATATTATTAGACATATACTTTCTTTTCCTGTGTACATTGTTACTTCCAGATTATTATTGATTTTTAACACTTGGTATGTATGAGTAATTTAAAAACACTAAACTATTTTTCGTTCTGGGGATCTTGACTGCTTGGGGTTCTAAGTTATGCCTTGTTAAGTTGAGGGTAATCACATATTGATCACTGGCTATGTAGCATTTCATTAAAATTGCACTTGACACTGCTATTAACCCTGGATCCCTCAGCAATCTGTGTAAATAGGCTAGTATAGTGCTGTACTTCTGTTGAGTGGCATTGTGCCCTGAACACTACAGTATGTTGTTTTTTTGTTTGTCTAGGTGAATTGCTGCCCTGCTGCACTGGTAAGAAAATAAATGAAATTGGATAATAGAGTACTTATGCTTAAGGGACAATACAGCAAATAAGAAAATGTGAAATCATGTCACTTCATTGCATGCAAGGTTCATATTTATATGTGGAGGGAATACACTGTAATCTAATCTAATGTTATTGAATTTGGATTTTGTATACTATAGCGAGAGATGCCCAATATTACAATTTGCATATAACAAGCCCAAAGCATCTTTATAAGGACTTTCAGAATAGCCTTTTCTTCTGAGCCTTTTTCACTCTTGTAAAACATATCACACTCCTGCTAAAAGGTATATGTGTATTTGCATGTTTTTTCAGTGGGAGAAAAAAATGTAGCAAAGAATGAAAATCTGCATATATCTAGGCATAACTGCAAAATACATGTTGTTTCCTTGTTCTCATGTAAAATCTGTGAGTGTAACATTCTAGTGAAGATCCACAAGTTATCATTAATATGCATGTCCCAGGCAGAGTTTAATTGGCCACAATATTTCTTTCTGAGATTACAACAATGATTTTGTTTCCCCTTAGTTTTTTAGCTTGTGTTATCCTTAGTTTGAATGTAGGACTTTGAAAACAGTTCAGGCTTTAAATTTTTAGTTGTTAATTTCAAAAATGAAAATTATGTTATTAATTACTCTCATGTGGTACCAATCTCCTGAGACCTTTGTTCGTTTTCAGATTACAAATTAAGATATTTTTGATTAAATCTGAAGACTACCTCATCATCCATAGAAAGCATAGACTCCCTACACTGACCCTGAGCATTATACATATTAAAATATGAAATATTATGTGTTTTACATGCATACAAAATCCTCATAGCTTGTATGGTATTTTTCTGTACTTTGAAGGAGCTGGGACCATTGTTCCTTATCCATGGGGGAGAAGGTTTTAATCTAAAATTCATTCATTCATTCATTTTCATTTCGGCTTAGTCCCTTTATTAATCTGGGGTC